>SCLH01000602.1:149516-159537 GCA_004367855.1 Oikopleura vanhoeffeni
CTGGATTATGAAACATTACTTTGATGGTATATTGAGAAGAATATATAAACTCAGTAAAAAGTTTTTCATCAAGAGCCCAAATCCGTATCTGTTAAAATTCACCGACCCCCTTTAGCATGAAGTTTTGTTTTAACTTTAAAAAATACCGATTTGTGTACCAAAATTTTTTTATACTTTGATAATCAAAGTTTGATTTAAAAAAAAAGTTGAAGATAACACCGCCAAAAAAATACGCCTAGTAAAACTTACCCATATTTATCTCCGGAACCAGAATCTGTGAAAACGTTGCCATCATCTCCGTGGTATCCAAAACTGTTTGTATCCCACCCTGGAAGACGATTGAGAGGGATACGATCAGCAGAAAGTCCAACACCTAATTTTAACAAATTTAAATTTAAATCTGGTGTTCATTTGTGGGTCGTCTCTTTAAAAAATTTTAACGAAAATAAATCTTGCAGAATTTGACATAATAAAGTCTTTTAAAATTGAACACCAGATTTATTTTTAATTTGTCACTAAACAAATTTATTGTAAAATATGACGTCAAAAATTATTTTAGCATATCGATTACGATGCCTGGGTGCAAAAAAGTGCTTTTTTGACAAGATTTTAACTTAAAAAAAATGAAATTTCTAACTTCGAAATTTCTAATTTTTAACCCGTTTTCTTACATGTGTAATTTCCTAAAGTTTCGTTTGATACCCAAACTATGTCACGTCCGGTCATTTGGAAATTTCTCATTTTGGAAAATTTCGATTAAGATTCTGAAAAATTAAAAAAATCTTTTATTGCATAAAATCATATTGGAATTCTCAGATTTTTTTGTATCTCCTCAGCCTATTTTTTGGCCTCCGTGGGTGACAGCCTAGTCATCAGGGAAATTTTTCTTATTATGTGTCTTTTTTCTTATCCCCTCATTTTTCGAATTCTAGCAATGCGACAAGTTGATCACGTAATTATTGCCCGAAAATGGAAAACTCTTCTCTGATATCACCAAAAAAATCTTGCGAAATTTGACATCATTTTTTTAATTAGGCGCAAAAATTTGTACCTATATATCCATCTCGTCCTTTTGAGATGACTTTTACTTCAAAATAATAGATTCCACATGCTGCAGGAATTTGACAGTCACTTCTTACACTCGCTGCATCTTTATGGGTTTTTCCAGACCCTTTATATTCAACACGGACACCACCATTCTTGACTATCAACTTTTTGTCCAAATCTAAACACGGGATTCCTAACAAAAAATTTCATAAAATTAGGGTCTAAAACGACCCTTAAATTTTAAAAGAATAGCATGATAGCAGTATTCAATCAGTTGCATGAGTTATTTTTGGAGATCTTCGACTGTTAGAAAAATCGCTATAAAAAATATCATACGAGAAGAAAATTAGTTTGGCAAGTCAACAAATCAAAATTTGATGGTCAAAAATTTTAAATTCATAAAAAACTGGTGGTTGGTTTCTGAAGGACATTTTAATGTACCGCGTGAGTTTCAAGTGGTGTTGAAACCAAAAGTAGAACGTTAAAAAATGGCTTACGCTAGAATATATTTATTCATCCGATTTTCTATAGAATAGTATCATTGGATCCCATTTTAAATTCTCTATGGCGTCTTTTTTTTAACCGGTTATTACCAGTAAACCGGTGATCTGGTTTCACTTTTGGTTTCATCGCCACTTGAAACTTAGGCGGTATGATTTTGTAATATAACACCACTGAATTCAAATTGAGAAAATATTCATGATCGATGATTACATACAATCAACCTCAAACTATCCAGATCGAACTTGGGGAATTATTTCTCGCCCTCATTAATCACGTGCTTTTAGAAGCAATTTTATTGTATTTTTTCAATTGTAATATGACCTCTCGGTATTCATTAAAATGAATATGAATATAATTCAACATAGAGGGTGTCAAATAACAAAATTGAATACTATATCGAAGATAATATCTGTCCAGAGAAAGTAAGTTTCTGTGATTTTTGCTTCGAGCGCGATTAAATTGTAAATTTCTTTGTTGGATAAACTGTAAGAACAAGTCTTCTAGACTATATTCCAAAAAATATTTGCTCCAAAACTAATTTGAAATAATACCTTATGGTTTTGATGAATACAGGGTGTAAGATTTTTACCTTCTTTTTTCCAAATTGGTTAAATTGCTATCCGCTAATGAGAACGATTAATTTTGGCAAAAACCTACGTCTTTTTCAGATTCAACCAATCAAAACGGCGGAATTCAAATTTATCCAATTTGGAAAAAAAAGGGAAAAACCTTACACCCTGTATATCGAAGATTATACTTGCGCGTTGCTGAGAATGCCACCGTCATAACTGTGACGTCAGACTAATCAAATCACACGATTCTTAAAACAAGTTCACAATTGTGTGATTTGATTGGTCACTATTATTTCTGATATTTCTATTATTTTCTTTGATATAAGCAAAAACTTAAGAAATCAGACAAACTGTTCATTTAAAAATGAAATTTTTAGAATTATACAAAAAAAAATTAAATTGGGTTTAAACTAAAAAGGTAGATGAATATAATGCCGTTCTTTTTTTTTGAGCCGAATTTTAATTTTTTCATATAATTCTAAAAATTTCATTTTGAAATCAAAAGTTCGTCTGATTTCAAGAAAATTAACACCAAAATGAAGCTGAGAGTTCACAAATTTTGAACTGATCAGCGTCAAATTCGCTAATTAGGTTGAACATTGTTGCTCTAAAAATTGTACAAGCTCTGATAAAAACTCGTTCAACTGAATGACTTGTGTACAGTGGATGACCCAAGAAAGTTCCAACTAAAAAATCACAGGAAATACCCATGTAGGCTCACGTTTTTGTGAAAAACATACCGAAAAGGCCCCAGTTTTTGGCAAACTTATTTTTATACTTTAAAGGCCACCTACGATATTCAATTTCGCTACAGTAAAATGCATTTATAATTGAATTTATTACCTTCATCATGATTAGACCAGGACTTGGGCAGTGGGGTTAAACTTTCATCAACGGCAGGATAAAATAAATCTGACTGTCGTTTGAAAATTATTTCCGGAGTTTCAAGAGCAGGATCCTCTATTTCATCAACTTCCATAGCTCGCCAAAACGAAGATTTGATTGAGATTTGAGTTTATCAAATTTAAGATTATTTTCCGTAAGTTTGCAAATCTAAGAGTTAGATTTTTGCTAAAAAATGTCTGAAAATAATTTTGTTAATACCCTCCGGTTTAAAATTGTATTCTTTTCCATATGATATGGAAGAAACTCAGTTGAGATGAAAATGAGATAGCAGTTTAAAAATCTCATCCGAGAATTAATTTTCATAACTAAAGTATTTTTAAAAAAATACTGTGTTTTTTTGTCTATAATGACAGGTGAGATTTTCCCAAATTGTCCTTAGGTCGCTTTTTTTTAGGTGGCCCCACCATGATTTCGACTGGGAGAACTAGACAAGATAGCGACAAATAGTTTTCTGCACGTGAAACCTTGGAAAAAAATATGCGGTAGAAAATTTTTTTGGCTTCCTAGGTTGATCACGTGACCGGAAATCAGTCATCGAAATTGCTCAAAATGACCGAAAAAACCGTTTTTTGCGAATTACCGGTGAACCGGTAATCATCGGAGAAAAAGAAAAAAATCCTGCGTTCCAAATTCGNCAGGATCCTCTATTTCATCAACTTCCATAGCTCGCCAAAACGAAGATTTGATTGAGATTTGAGTTTATCAAATTTAAGATTATTTTCCGTAAGTTTGCAAATCTAAGAGTTAGATTTTTGCTAAAAAATGTCTGAAAATAATTTTGTTAATACCCTCCGGTTTAAAATTGTATTCTTTTCCATATGATATGGAAGAAACTCAGTTGAGATGAAAATGAGATAGCAGTTTAAAAATCTCATCCGAGAATTAATTTTCATAACTAAAGTATTTAAAAAAAAATAGTGTGTGTTTTTTTGTCTATAATGACAGGTGAGATTTTCCCAAATTGTCCTTAGCAATCTGTCCTAAGATATTTTGGCCATATTTTTTTTAAAATCGATAATTTTTTCCAAAAAAAAGTGAATTTTTTGAAAAACGTAAAAAAGGTCATTTCTATAGAATTTTCAATAAAATGTTGTATTTTTCTAAAATTTCCCCAAATTGTCCTAATTTTCACCATAAAATCATGACACTTCTTTGTCCTTGTTTTCTAAGGACACCTGTAAATACTGGAATTACTTGAATATAAACTAATCGGGCATTAATTTAGCCAAACTAATGCCCGATTAGTCATAATATGAAAATTATCATTAAATTTTTGACAAAAGAGCACCTATCGACACCCAGGATCGATATTTTAAGCAAAATCAATTTCCGTACATAACCCCCTTAACAAATTTACTCTCAAAGTTGTCTAAGCGGACGTTTTTGAAAATTGATGGTGAAGTTAGACGCACGTCCGCTTAGACAACTACGATAGTAATCAGTTTACACTAGGCTACACTCGAAACCCCTTATTTTGTAACCGAAAATGTTTGACTGCACTGAAAATTATAACCATAGAGACAATTTTCTAAATTGCATACGATTTCCCAAATTGTCCTTATCAATCTGTCCTTAGCTATTTTTTTTGCTCTTCACACAGAAAGTTTGTGAATTATATACGTTTTTGATGAAAAATTATTTGAAGACCTTTTTTTTTTTGCTCCTCACCCAAAAAATTTGAGAAAAAGAGGTGTTCTATAGAAATTTTTGAAAATATACCCTTTTGATTATTTTTCCCAAATTGTCCTTATAGAGGGACGGACCAAAATCAAAAAGCGTAGGTTTTGGCCATATTTTCCCCAAATTATCCTTATAGAAGGTGTCCTTATAAACAGAAATCACAGTACTGGCGGGTTTTTTATTCAGCGCAACCGATTTTGTGATTTAGTTGCACGAGTTTTTCTCAGAGATGGATAAACCGATTTTCAAAATTTCAAAAGATCGTGATTAATAAGGTTTCGATACGCGACGGGACGAAGCGTTTTTGGCGAATCGGATAACCGGTATAGCGAAAAAAACGGTTAAATCTTAAATTGTCGGTTTCTCAGTCATTGGATATGAATCATATGATATGACTATGATTTTTTTGCCATAGGCTTAGAATTTTTGAGGCAATATTTTTTGGGGTCAAATTTTGTAATATGACCCCAAAAGGTCAAAATACAAAAATTACCCGTATGGGGTCATATTAAATTGCATATGAAAGGAAATTTCCCGAAGATTTCAAAAATATAAAAAAAAAAATTTCTGATGTAATATGACCCCGGAATGTCGATATTGAGCATTTCGGTCCCTAAATTCCCAAACCTCGATATGTCGAGATCCGTAAACCCCAAGGAGTTCATTTCAGCACTTATGTACCCCAAAAAGTCAAATTACAAAAATTAACCCTATGGTGTCAGACCACATGTCATATGATCGGAAATTTCGTGACGATTTCAAAAATATGAAAAACATTGTTTTTTGATGTGATATGAGCCAGGAATTTTGATATTGAGCATTTCGGCCCCCAAAATTCAAAACCTCGAAATTTCGAGATCCTTAAGCCCCAAAAAGTTCATTTCAGCTCCAAAAGCGCTCCAAAACTCGTGCAACTAAATGACAAAAACGGTTGCGCTGAAAAAAAAACCNAATTAATGATAACCAATGTAAATTGAAATACAGTTTTGTGATATTTTTCATAATAATGATGAAAGTGGCTTCATGGATAGGGAACGAACTGGGAACCTTACTGATGAAACTAAAAAAGGCGATAATAATTTTTATAGTAAAATTATCCCGGGAAATGGCTCAGTTTCAAAATTAATTTTTTTGAAAGAAAAAAATGACCGATATTGAACATTTGATCAAATTTTTCTAAGCGCTTCCCCTTGTTCGTTTTTTGGCTTAATAGACTATTAATAATAGTGCACAATTATCTTTCAAAATTAAGGCATTTTTGAGATTTAGGCTCATTCAGGCATTTTTTAGCTAAGAATTTCTCTATTCGAATTTCTACCCGATTTTTTGATCAGTTCCTCAGTTTGAAAAATAATTTTTTTTCAAATACGCTCCTTATTTATAGTCCATTATAGACTATGATTTATAGTTAATACTCCCCTTTAAGGGGGTGGTCAACGAATTTATAATATCCACAAGACTGATCTCATAGAATTTTCGAAAAAAATTCATAGCGATTGAAATTTAGAAAAAACGGTTATTTTGGCCTAAAAATCATGGGTTTACAAAACGTATCTAGTCCCTCAATTTTGAAAATTCGTTTTTTCGATTATTATTCCTGCAAAGGTCAAACACTCGTCTATACCACTGATCTCGCAGAATTTTGATTAAACCTCTTAGGTAGTTTTTTTTTAGACGCGACAGATTTCACTTTTCACCACGGACTAATCGTTAGAGATATTATCTTCCAGAGAGGTCGAAGTCACATGTCAAAATTGAATTTTAGTCGGAAAAAATAATATTTTTTCTAATTTATTTTTCCAAAATAAATTTTGATAACCTTTCCGACGCAGAATTTAATGCAGTTTCAGAAAATATACTTTTGATATTTCTGCAATAAAACTTAAGTCTTAAAACTCAAAATCAAATTGCCAACAAAAAAGACTATTTTCTAGAATAGATTTTTGTCCAGATTTGCGTTGACCACCTCCTTAAAGATAGTACTCCATTAGTATCCATCAATGATATAAATATATGCAAGGTTTTTTATTTTCGTGATAGCAAATATAGAAATATATTTTACATGAAAATCAAAGAATGACAATAATGATATTTCTATATATTTCATGGAGAAAATTTATATCTCTTTTTAAATTCTATATTCTAAACATGAGGGTAAAAAGTCCATTTCTTGGATATGTTTTAACTTGATTAAAATATTTCAAGAATAAATAAATATATTTACATAGTATCAAGTCTTTCAAATTTGTTTATAATTTTATGAAATTGAGCCACAATGATTTCAAATTTCTAAAAAAACCGGAACGTTTTTGCGAATCAGAAGAACTATTTTTGTTAAAAATTGCAGTAGAGAAGTTAAAGCTTGGTTTTATGTATTCTATAAACTTCATTCCAATACGTTTCAGAGCTCATTTCTGCCAATCTAGATATTTTTCTATCAATAGCAAACGCCTCTTCGGACCCCGATAACGTTGCAATTTTAGTCCCTTCGGAAACCCCCTTAATTTCGTGATCGTCCATAAAAATTCTCTCTTCTGCGGTGAGCTGTCTGTTTCCATCATGCGAGTCGTAATAAAGCTCGTCCAAGTGGACGTCAAAAATTAAGAGGACACCGCAGCCATTGTCGTAGAGCTGATCGATTAGCGTGATAAAGCGCCGGAGGGCAGAGTTCATTACGTATAAATCGATACGGGGGAAATCATGGACGACAATAGCAGCAAAGTGATCAGTTAGAGCCAAATAGTCTTGAGCACCTGGTAAATAGATTACAAACATTTTGAAAATGAGCCAGAAATTCGAGATTAAAAGTAAAAAAATCCACTTAGACTTACCCCGTTTTGTCCGCTTAGACTAACTTCAAATCGAATTTTCAGAAAAAAATGCGTAGGTTTTAGCCGTTTTGTCCGCTTGCCCAAAAATCGCAGTAATATTTGAAGAATTAACCGTCATGTACTTATACTCGTAGTTGAACGCGTTTACAATTTCGTTGGTTGTTTTCAAAATAAAGGCCGTTTGGTCCTTATAGACAGACACTACAGTACATCTCCCTAAATGTTTATCCCGCAAAAGAGATGTCATTACACGCCTGCATGACGTAGGCGGTTGACGTTAAATAATAGCATCGCGTAGGGCCCAAATAGTGGATAGTCGCGGAACAAACATATAGGCGACGTTACAAAGTATTAGATAGGTTATTGTATTATGTTCCTCACTTAATTTGTAAGATGATTTTTTTAATTTCACATAAGGTTTCGTTGTAATTCTGAAGATCAGAAATTCTAGGTTTAAATCTCGGAACTTCCGAGTCGGAAGGATCAGATTTTTGAATAGTTTGAAACGCCTTTTTAACGCCCTGGCTTCTGATTGGTGAAATGGCTGAAATCATGTAGAAATCATTTCAATCATGTAGTAGTTTAAAATAATTTTAACGTTAAAAAATATTTGAGAATAAACCGGCAGTTTGAAAGATCGATTGCCGATGAAGTCGATAAAGATATGTTGTTTTTCGGGGGAAAAGTATAATGGTCATGGCATGAATTGAGCACTTTTTAATGATGACTAGAGGCGCATGTTTTAAATCTCCGCAGTTGTTTAAGCCATAGAAAAAAAATTACTAAAATAATATTTTACGAACCATTTTCAAAATAAATCTAGGAATGTTTAGCAGAAAAAGTTTTGCCATTACTACCTTATCCTACAAGCTCCTCAATTTGAATTACAAAAAAATTTAGTATTAAAATGGTTTGTAATCTATCCTAATGGTACTCCAAGACCTTCTAGGCACAAATCATTGAAACTAAAATGTGCGACTGCTCCTTTACTTCTTGGAACTTTCAATTTATGTCCAAGAACAGTTAATTCACTATTGAGTACTTCTTCCTCTCCCTTTCCAAATTTTAGATGAAGATTTTTAATATGACCCTCGATTTTTGGGTCATTTTTGATCAACCAAGAAGGATGATTAAAATCAAAAACGTCCGATTTTCGATAATCTTTCCCAGTATCTAAATTGATCACAGAAACTTGCGATTTTAACATTGGAATAAATGGCACAAAATTCTGTCTCTGTAAGCCGTGCTCATAAAGGTTATCGGGGTGTCGATTTGAGGTACAAAGGATAATTAAACCACGTTCGAAAAGAGCGCTAAATAGCTGCTTCATGTTGAGGGCGTCTGCGATATCGGTGACTTGAAATTCATCAAAACATAAAAGATGGCAATCTCGCATAATATCGTCAGCTATTTTTGCCTTTATATAGGATTTAGATTTATTAAATATTTTTAACTGGCTTAATTAAGGCAGTGGTCAACACTTCGAAAACAACTTGAGGGGTGTCAAATTACAAAACAATTTTGACAAAAAAGTTGAAAATTGGCTTCGAAGGCTGTATCACAATGTATCATAAAAAATTTACTAGTCAATTTCCGGTATCACCGAACAACTGGTGAAGAATCCAAAAAAAATTGATTAACTAAAGTTAAAACTCTTTTCAAGACTGTTGGATGCAAAAATCTGTTTGCGAAT
Organism: Oikopleura vanhoeffeni; assembly: GCA_004367855.1. Taxonomy (NCBI): domain Eukaryota; kingdom Metazoa; phylum Chordata; class Appendicularia; order Copelata; family Oikopleuridae; genus Oikopleura; species Oikopleura vanhoeffeni. Next base: position 158,750 of record SCLH01000602.1, read on the forward strand.
ATCTTGTTCCGTTCTTAAATGTCAGCGACAAAACTGGGTGGAGTGTTCTTAAAAAAAGTTACCAGACTTTTTTCAAAAAAATCCATATCCATTTTTGAAGTCAAATGCCGATTTTGCAATATGTTTGCTACGCTCAGAGAGATAAGTGAGGCAAAAAATAGGTAAACAAATGCAGTATATGAAAATTTAAAACCAGAAAATTATATTTGTGTTTTTAATTCAAAATTTTAGATCGGTTTTTATCATTAAAAAGTTTTTGTTGATAAAAATATTTAAAAACCAAAATCCAAACTTGTTTAGAATCAAGACTTTCTGTCATTCTTAATTTATGAATTTTTTCATGAATTGAAAGCATAAATCGATTAAAATGAACTCTGCGCTTTTTCTCGATAGGGGTTGTAGAGTAAAACAAATCCATAAGCATAGTTTTACCAGTTCCAACATTTCCATACAAATATACTCCAGGGCAGTTTGAAGCTTAAAAATGAATTAGTTTTAAATATAAAAAAAAATAAGTCTAGTTAATTAAAGTTAGGTGGTTTAGTTAACTTTAAGCTATATTATTAAATGGAAAGGGGAAGGAGAGCTATTTCTTCCTTTCCTCGAGAAAAATAAGGGAAAAGAGCGATTTTTCGGAAAGGAGAGTGGAGAGCATACCACTTTCCTGAAGGAAACTGACTATAGTCACATGAAGTTTTATTGAATTGGTTATTATTCTAAAAAAACCTGACTTCATGAAAAAATGTATCCCGTGATTTCATTTCAGCGTAAGTGAATTAGGAGACTTA
>SCLH01000602.1:218442-260341 GCA_004367855.1 Oikopleura vanhoeffeni
ATGTTTTCAAAATGCGATGAATAAAAATACCACTTTAAAGAATTGATTTTTACTCTCGGTTAACTCAACTTACTGCTTAGTTCAGCGATCGTCAAAATTTGCAAAAAATGGTTCTTGAGATTACGGACAAACAATACGTAATTTTTTAACTATTTTTATGTATGTTAAATTAGTAGAGAGCCTTACAAAAACCCTTTCCACCCGATAAAACCCCCTTTAAACAAAAATATGCTGTATTTTATAATAAAACTTGACGTTTCGACCGATTTAGGTCATTTTCAAAAGTAATAATTTTGTGAAATAAATAAACTTGATCTTGAGCATAGACTAGAAATGCACGGAAAATCAGTATTTTGGGGAATAGTAAGTTATGAAAAATTAAGTCCCCAGTGTATCTGTAAACTGAGGCGGAGTGTTTTTATGAAAAAAGCCTCAGTTTGAATATACAGAAAAATGAAAATTTCTTTGCCCTTAATTTTTTATAACTGACTTTTCTCCAAAATATTGATTTTCCATGCATTTCTACATACTGTGCTCAAGATCAAGTTTATTTATTTCACAAAATTATTACTTTTAACATACCCTCAAAACTTTTATTAAAAAAAAATATTATTTTTTTACCTGATAAGCTGTTTGGAGTACTTCAGAGAGAGTTTTGGCAATTTTGAATATTCTTCGATTTGTTTCCAAACTAACTCGTGATCTGAATACACAGAACCAACAAGACCATATTTTTCAGCTTCAATAGCTGATAATTTTTGATTGAATAAAATCATCTGACTAGCAGATGAAGGCCCCATTATTCTAAAAGGAATGATTAGAATTTTTTAGTTGTTACGGGTGTTATTTGAGCCTTTTTTTCCATGAAAAATGCGTTGGCCATTAAGCTGAAAAAATACGCCAGAACGGTATTTAAAAATACTTTCTAAAATTTAAGAATTCTGAGCGTCAAAGTACATTCAAATTTTTGTTTTTGATTACAAGATAAAATGAGGCCAGTGTTAAAAATAGCCCTCGTACAACTAATTCAGGGCCGTGGTATACATGATGTCCCATTTTTAAGGCCATTCCGTTACGACGCTTTGGATACTTTCACTAAGCGAGCGCTGTGATTGACCAGTGATGAGGCACAACCAATGGCTTGCTTTGAAAAATAAGCCATCCTTCAAAAAAAAGTGTGTTCGCTGGCTGGATACTCTAGTAAGTGAACGACCTCAAAAAATGGGACATCTTGTATAACGCGAAACACAAAGCCTTGCGAAACAAACAATTTTGGTTTGCTGTTGGTTCGCGTTATGAACACTAGACTGTCATATAAACAATTGAGCTAAAAAAAAGTTCAAAACTGGGAATTTTAAGTACCACTAATGTGTTCCTTAGTTAATTTTGAGCAACAAATTTGCTTATGGCATTTTTAAATTTAAACTTTCTGGTGTCTAAAATGGCGAAATTCGATACAGGTACCGAAATTGATATGCATCCAAAATTTAAGAAATCCATTGTAATTGATTTCTTGCAAAGAATCCGAAACATTTTTTTTGAAAATTTTTTAGAACTTTTTTCAAAAATTTTCAAAATCCAGAATTTTCAAATGACCGGAAATACCCCAAAATGGGTGTTAATTTTTTTTTTTCAATTTTTAACGATGACTTACTAAATCCGCTGTAAAACCGGAAGTTGACATCCGGACATTTTTGGCAGCTAACGTTTTGTGTATAATCGTTTGACAAAGGCGCATGCCAATTTTCAGAAAAATTGAAAGTAATTTTTCGGCCAGTCCTTAGAAATCCCAAAAAAAAATGTTTTTTTTGGAAATTTTTGGTTAGTTTTTACGATTTTTTCGTAAACCAATTCAGGGTTGCGTAACTAGGATGTTATTTAGGTTTTTAATGCTCTGTGTCCAAAGTTTATCAAAAAAACAGTATAAAATTTAGTTTATAGACCTCCCGAGCAAAAAATCAGCTACCCGATAAAAAGGTCCTATGAGTCTGAAAATTTAAGACATAGTGTAGTTTTTGACAGTCAAAATTTTTGCTGAAAATATTTTTTGGTGCAACCACTTGGTGGCGCTGTTTTCGGCCGTCAAAGTTTTCTTTTCAACAAAAAGAAAAATGTACATCTTTTTTCGCAATGCTTACTAACTTTTTTGTGTAGAGCGTAAAATTCTGCTCCAGATTGACATTTCAAATTTTATGTAGGACCATGATCACGTGGTGTAGCCCTGGAAATGGAGGTGCCCGAAATTCGAATTATTTCAAATCAATGGTTTAGGATGCTGAAAAGATGCGCAAGTTGACATTTCCTTTAAATGCTAAATACCGTGGTGTTGTTTACACCACCAAATCATAAAATCGCCTCTTGCACCACCTGTGGTCATCTGAGACGTTTAGTTGCTGATACCGTTTCCACAAAGTCGATGCTTGCGCATCTTTTCAGCATCCTAAATCATTGATTTGAAATAATTCGAGTTTTCGGGCACCTCCATTTTCGGTGCTAAACCACGTGATCATGGTCCTACATAAAATTTGAAATGTCAATCTGGAGCAAAATTTTACGCTTTACAGAAAAAAGTTAGTAAGCATTGCGAAAAAAGATGTACATTTTGCTTTTTGTTGAAAAAATGAAGAAACCGATTTTTGTTGAAAAAATGAAGAAAGGACCTTTTTATCGGGTGGTCATTTTTGCTTGGGAGGCCTAATTTTCCTCCCTCTAGCGAGATATGGGGTGATTTGTATAAGATCACATGATTCTTGTGAGTTTCCTTGATATATATTTATCCTAAAAACATAGATTTCTAAAATCGGCACGCGTTATGTACCGCCACCTAAAAACTAACCAAAAATTTCCTAAAAAAACTTTTTTTTGGATTTCTAACGACTTGCCGAAAAAAATTACTTTCAATTTTTCTGAACGATTATACACAAAACGTTAGCTGCCAAAAATTTCCGGATGTCAACTTCCGGTTTTACAGCGGATTTAGTGAGTCATCGTTAAAAATTGAAGAAAAAATTCGTATTTTTTTGAATTTTATTTTCAGCCAAAAGTCTCAGAATTTTTTAAGCTTTCGTTTAAGACCCATTTTGGGGGTATTTCCGTCCATTTTAAAATTTTGGAAAAAACCTAGAAAAACTTTCGAAAATTTTCAAAAAATATTTTTTTGGATTCTTTGCGAAAAAATATGATACTCATCGTAGTCTCTATTTTCGGTTGACAGTCTAATGAACACCCAAAATTTTGGTAGAATTAAAAAAAAATAGTCACATAGAAATGGCTGGTGGACTCACAATAAGTTAAGGTACTACACATAGTGCGTGCCAAGTTTGATAAGAAAACTTCGTTTTCTTCCGTATATCATATAGTCAAAACTTACAGTTTCATTAGCTCTAGAATTGCTCTACTGTGGATTTATATCAGTTTACTCAGCTCAAAAATTTCTGTATAAATTTAAAATTAAAGTATTTTACACAATTCTTTTTTCAAAATAAGTTATATTATGTGATGCGGACGACTGAATCTCGCCACTCTTGGAAAATATATGATACTTTGGGTGATATAAATTATACTGTATAATCGAAAATAATTAGCTAGAATAGTCTCTTCAACCGTGTCGATAATACATTTTTTTTATAAGAAGTTAGCCTTCACCTTCGCGTGATGATCCATTACTTACCTGCGCCGTTGTGTGTTTGAAACACAGTTTGTGAAAATAATTAATTTTATAAGATATCTTTCATTTCTGACAATAATTTTTTATATTTTTCATTTTATTCATTCGTCATGTGTTATGATTGCAAACATAGGCTTGGGGTAGAGCTAGACATGTGCCATCAAGTGAAGTCTACTAGACCCGTGACTGCAGAGGTGCTAGTCGAACCTATTGTTCAAATCCAGATTTATTATTTGTTTAACGAAAAATTACGTGAAGGTACTTGATACCGTAATAGCCAGAGAACAAAAAAAAAGAGTTGTACTACGTTTTTAAAATACAAAATAAATGATTTCTTAAGACAGGTTTCTCAGAAACTTGACTTGAAAATGTGTAAAAAAAATCCAATTATCGTCACCCACATTCAAATTAATTTAATTCAAACGCTGCTAAAAATTATAAAATTATCACGCGTTATGTTTGACTGCGACCTATTATTTTGTTATTTCGTTTATGGCATGTACAAGAATCCATGTAGCTCAATTTCCGTGACTGTTTATTAAAGTTAAAAATTATATCCAAATAAAGGTTAAATTTATCTTCTTCATCTTGTACTTTTATAAATTAAAGTTCAAATCGCAAAAATAAAAACGGAGGTGTGCAAGGTCTTTAAAAAGGAACTNAACTTTTTTAATATCAATACTGATTATGAACATGATTTGAATTCAATCGAAGTTTTATTAAAAATTTAGTTTCACGATTGAAAAAAAAATGCAAATTGTATTGTCGAAACAAACCAAATAAACTTTTATTTTAGAGTCAACATACATATTCGAAGAATCCTGCTTAGTAGTAATACATTTATTACTACGTCACAATAGAGAAATCAAGTATTTTCATTTGGTCACTTCTCGAGAAATCCAGGATTCATTGGACTCACTTGTCGTATTCTTGTTGACGTGTGATAAATTTATACTAACTAGCAGGGATTTTTCGATATGTTCTGTGACTCTAATAATAAAAGTTTTAATTTGCCTGTTCGAAATGAGCGAATTTGCATTTCAATCGTTGAAACTAAATTTTTAATATAATGCGTTTCGATGTAATTTCAAATCATGTCATATCAGTATTGGAATATTAAAAAGTTGAGTCAAATTGTTGTCAAATCAATTTGTGTTAATTATTTTGCGAAAAAATCTGACTCGAACTTTTTGGTCTTCCAATACTAACCGAAGCTGATTTGAACAAAATGAAATTCCTATTATAAATGTTTTACTATGAAAAAATGCCTCATTGTATAACGTATGCGACTATTAATTTATCGGGGAATTAGACGCAAAAAGATGTGAACCCATTATTTCAAAAAATAACGGGGTTTTTCGATTTTTTTTTTGAGGTAACTTTTTTTAGGAAAACCCAGCTAGTTGTCGCTTGCCATTTTTGTATAATAACTTTTTTGAGCACAGAAGATTCTTTTGTCCGCAAACACTCTTGTGAACATCATTTTCAAAACAAAATAGCAGGTGGGGATTTTTGGAGACAGGTTCCGAAACTTTCAGGTAAACCAATGGTTTAAAACCATCTTGAGCAATTCGGATCGCCATAAATTGGTTTGTCTGCTGATTTGTTTTAAATGTCGAAAATATTTGATTTAATCGAATATTTTGTTTTTAGTAAAATTGCAGTTGGAAATTATTTGTTTGTGGCAATAAATTCCGGGCCAATTTAACTTCAGCATTTTTTCAAACCTTAGTTCAACCTACAGTTATAAAAATCGGACGTTTTAATGAGCTGAGTCATTCGAAAATACCTCGAATCATTGGCATCACTAGTAGTATTCCACTAGCAGCAAGGAATTTCTGCCTACCTGCATTAGTTTTTTTTCCAATTGTACTAGTCCAAGATTATAATAAAATTACTAAAGCGAGGGTGTGGTTATGTTTAGTTACAAATGCTTTTGGATATCACTTTTGCTAGTTTGGCGGGAAAATGACCTTTGAAGAGGCTCAAATCAGCGGACACCACTCTCTTAAAGGGGGTAGTCATGTCTGATTTGCAAGTTTGACAGAGCTATTTCAGGAAATCTGATACCTTGAGCAATAATTCGAATTGCCAATTTGTAGGACCTAGCCTTAATCTTTTGAAAGAAAGGTCAAACGTGAATTTTGATGACTACACCATATCGTCACATTAGTCGTAACAGGGACGTCACTTCGCGAAATTTCAAAATCTATTCTCCTCCCAGACCATATATCGAAAAGTTGGCATAATACGTGGAATAAGCAAACTAAAGATTTGCAGTGAGCGGTTTTTTCATTTCGATGATCTGAATTTTTCCTAGCGGTCAATAAACTGACGATTTTTTGGCCGTTTTCTGATTTTTTGGCCTTAAAAAATCTATCTCCTCCGAGGTTTTAGTTTCAAAATAGGGTCACATTTTTTGAAGTTAACCTTGCTTGCCATTTTTGAAGATTGCAGTGGTGCGTTTTTTTCCCAAATTTCGATGCAGACTTGAAAATATGATTTTTCGAAAACAAATGTTCTCCGATTTTTTTCGAAAGTAGGCTCAACAGAAAGCCAGTGGAACACTTAACCTAAAGGTGGCTTATTTCAAGCCGATTTTGAAGTTTTAGTGGTCAAATCTAAACAAACAATATTTTTTGACTAAATTCTGAAAAAAAATCTTCGAAAAAACGCGAAATTTTTTTTTTGTGGATTTGATCGGAAATAGATTTTGTTGACATCCCGAAGCAATTTGGTGGATTCTGATTGCCTCTAAGTCTTCATAAAAATCAGACATGACTACCCCCTTAACCCGCTGGATTCTCGAGAAGTGACCGATGAAAATACTGGATTTTTCTATTCGTGACGTAGTGATAAATTTATACTACTAGGCAGGATTTTTGATATATCATGTCCACACATAAGAAGTCGGTGTAGATAATTGCAGGATAAAGAGGTTTTGTCGCAACTACAAAAATACGATTTAAGACTTGGGTTGATTTTAGGTCATTAGAGTCAAATTAGAATATTTTGATGAATTTTTGTGGATTTTGGTAACCAAACTTTGGTTGTGTCAAGCAACTTCCCAAATTCCGAAAACAATTAGTTAGCAGTTTCAAAGGTTCCATTTTTGAGTTAGTTTGGGTTATTTGTGGTCAAGTTGGAACATTTTGACAAATTTTTTGGAAGGCCTAAGGCCTTGTGTACCAAGAACAGCCATCGGGACTTTTCAATAGATTTTGGGCGAACTGAATAAGTAAAAATTCATTGATTCACAATTTATGAGGAAAATTTGAGTAAATTCAGAAAAAAAATGAAGTTTCCTTTTTAAAATCGCTTTTAGTAATTCGCTAAATGAGATTTTACCAGCAAAAGCCAAAAATTACCGGTTGATTATAAAATTGATAGAAACAATTCTGGTCATAATTTCCAGGTCATAAATTCCAGATCTTTTAGACTCTCAAGTCAGAATATCGTACGACTGTCAGGGAGCTTATAAGTAATGTTTAAAAACAGTAAATGAAAATCGCTTATTCAAACGGTACTTGGATGAATTTCAGCATTCATATCCCGAAACTCTGATTACGCAGAAAACAAATGATAAAAATGTTCCTGTGCTTTTTTCTAAAAATGTAAGATCAGCAGAAAATTAGAATACGAATCGAAAGCCAATACTGAACTTAAAAATTACCCAAATCGTTTCTATTTCACAATCTCATTATTATCGTCACGATAATATCGTGTTAAGAAAAATCAAAATTAAATATCGATTTTGTCACCGTGGGAATTTGTAAAGACTTTTTGGTCTAAATTGTTATTATTGTAACTTTTCGATTTTCATTGGTCAGCCAATACTGTGCAGACTCGCCTCAGCCAATCACGGGCGCGCATTCGCTAGATTCAATATTCTTTTCTGGTTGTTATTTACTTTCTTAATTTTCATACTAACAATTGCAAGAATAAGAGAAAAATAAAAAATATTCAGAAAGTAACCCTCCTAAAGAATTTTCGAATAAATAGAGTTATTCGAAATTCTTCGAAAATGGTAAGTTTTGAGAAAAAAGAGAATTTCATGTTTTTACTTTTGAAAATAACCCGTGAGAATTACGGGGACACACTTTCATCGGAAATAGCAGGGCCTGGACTTATTTGTAGTCTTTAATCTCTCTAGCGAGTGTGAGAGGTCAAAGGTAATCGTCGGTCTGATTAACCTTTGGCTTTTTTTGTGAAAAATAGTAGGAAATTTACTATACATATAATATATGTCATATATATATAATTTTTGTCATTTCTTCCCATTTTTAGAGAAAAAATAAAATTTTATGAAAAAGGTAGTCCTTAAAAATAAGTTTTTGCATATTTTTTTCCCGAAAATCTGAGCTTCTTAATAATTTTATATTATTTAGAATTCCTACTATTATTCTGTTCAGCGTAAACTTTTACTAGAATAATTACAAAATTTTTTTAGAAAGTTCGTAGAAGGTTCATATCCGGACTGTATCTCATTGTGGCACTGATGCGTAACGTCACACCCATAAATATATGTATTTAAATAAACTCGTGAATGCTAAACCTTGTAACCCAAAAATTTAATTTGCGCTAAAGTTTAAAAAAAATTTGTTCGAATATTTAATAAAGTTAGTGACTACAGTGTGTGTGTTTTTTGAGGGGGAGCAGAATATCAAGTGTCCGGGAGAATCGTCTATATTTTGGGGAGAATTCTCCCAAATTGTTTACTTTTTGTTCTCCCGAAAAATAACACATACTGTAGTTAAAGCGCCCATACAAAATCAAAAAAACACCCAGAAAATTCTGTGGGACAAAGTTTTTATTGTAAAAAAATATTTTTTTCTTAAAAATCTCTTTTAATAAAAAATGTTTTTTTGAAAATATTTTCCCAGAAAAGCCATTTTTAACAAAAAACTTAGAATTTGGCTATAATTCTGCACCTGTGTACAAATACATAATACTTGTCGATCCAAATTTAAAAAAGGTTAAAAAAATACGATAGGGGAATTTCGTTTTTTCAGGGAAATCGGGGTTCACTATTGAACAAAATATAGATTTGACCAATCACAGTGATTTGTCAAAAATAGGTCAACATAATAATGCATTCATAGTCGAGCTTTTGATAAACGCTGCACCCACTGTAGTAGATATCTAAATAAAATATATTTTTTCCACGATTTACTTTTTTAATAAACTTTTTTTTGCTAGAGTTCTTTTCCAGTTTCCGGAATTTTACCAAAAGATGAAATAGGTGTTTCAACCCTACTCGCCCAAAACCCTACCTGGGATGGTCGCGGTCAAATTATTGCCGTTTTGGACCAAGGTTGCGATCCAGGCGCAGCTGGCCTAAGACTGACCTCTGAAGGAAAACCAAAAATTATTGATATTTTGGACACTACTGGATCAGGAGACGTTGATACCTCTCAAGAAGTCAAGATTGAAATTGACTCAGATGGAAAGAATTTTATCACTGGGTTAACTGGGCGTAAATTGATGATTCCAAATGATTGGACAAATCCATCACAGGAAAGATTTTTAACAATAAATAGAACTTATATTATTCTAGAATTCAATAACAATTAATTATTTATTACAAATTTATTGTGAATTTAAGGACTGATTTTGGCCATTTTGAAAATTTTCCCTTTAGATAAGGCATCGATCAACCTCAAATTTGGTAAAAATATGATAATGCGTTCCATTTTTCAGTAAAAATCCAAATTATTGCAAAAAAGTATGAGTCAGGTAACCCAACTTGGGTTAGAAACAAAAGGTTTTAAGAAAAGTGAATAATTTCTGAAAAATTTGGATTTAAAATTTTTTATGCGATTATAAAAAAAAGATCCGTGTTACATCCATAAATGAAGCATAATTAAGGGGGTGGGTGTCGGTTTTTTTTNAAAAAAACCGTTTAGTGCTCTAGAATAGACTCACCACCTGGTGGTGTGATGTAACAAGGTTGACTTTGAGATGTGTAATCGTTAGACGAAGGCTAGATCTACAAACGAGTATCCTCAGATTTTTTACAACTGCCCTAGATTTGATCTGAGGCTTGATTGAAAGGTACCAAAAAGCGACACCCACCCCCTTAAAAAAATTCTAATAAAAGCCAAATTAGGTACCTTTAAAAATTTTCGTAGGCATAAAGTACCCTCGCCCGTTTCCAGGGGCGGTCCCTCCTATAAGTAGGTCAATTCAAGAGTGATTTCTGCAAAAAATGAACTCAGCAGAATTTGACCAAGTTACATTTAATACGCAACATTAACTACTCAAAAGGTCACTTCAGAGGAACTTTCAATTACCCTTTTCATACGTTGAATGCTGTTAAAAAATCATTAAAAAGACTTTTAATATCGGTATTATAGATTTAACCCGAATCTTCCCATCATACTTGAAAAAACGATTAACGACTGAACAAAAGAATAAAATTTGGTCTCCTGAATACAATAAGGCACAAGCCGAAACGATTAAAAACTTCAATAGTTTAGAAAAAATAGGTAACAGATTTGTCCATCAAATATTTTTACGGTTAGGTTAGAAAGCGGATGAATTAAGGAAATTAACCGTTCAGCCTCCAGGGGGGGTGCCATTAAAACGTCACCTAAGCTATTTTAAATGAAAACTCATCAAAATTATATTTCATTACAACTTTGGATATAAAGAAGGCTATCTTATATTTATGAATTGTCTATAAAAAATAAAATCAAAAATCTTGTTGCAGTTTTATATCATTTTTTTGTAAAAATAACTTTAAAGTGAAGTTTGCTTTGTTTTTTTAATCTAAGATTCTAAAATGTTAAAATTGAAAAAAGTTTTCAACTTGTACTCTTTTTTATATTTCAAAACCATAATTACTCAAGGCAATCTATGAAATTTATATAAAAAATTATGTATTTTATTTCGTCAATTATGCCTTTCATAAGTATAACTAAAAGTTCAAAAAAACTCCCAAAAACTTGTACCAGTTAGGGAGCGAGTGTATTGCATTGAATTCATAAAGAAAATGTATCAAAATAAGTTACTCGTGTTAGGGTACTTTCGTAAATTAATTTTAGTATTCGTAAATAGTAGGCAAAAATGATTGTGATACAATTCCATATCTCAAAACTATAGTCAAAAGTGTTTACCTTCCTCGATTTTCATACGAATAGATTGTTTCATTATGTCAGTTTCATAAAAGATCTTTTAGATGTTTCAAATTTGGAAAACTTTCTCAAAAAAGAGAGCGCTAAAGAGGAAGTCGACCATTTAAAGAAACTCGGTACCGACTGGAAAAATTTATATTTTCAAACTGATCTTCTTATCTGGAATGATGGCAACGGTTTGAACGGCTGTTTAGATTCAACATTCAGCGGAGACCTCGTTAACGCCAAGGTCAGTTTCAGTTTTAAAAAATGGTCGTTAAATAGAACAGAATTTTGATAAATACGAAATTTATAAGTCAAAGCCAGGTTTCGAAAACTTTAAATGTTCATCAATTTTGGAAATCTTTTTCGGACGGGTTTTACATCCACTTTTAGAAATTTCTTATTAATTTCGAAAATCTTTCCATAAAAATTTTTAAGTGATTTTTAATTCTGAAAATTGTTTCCATAAAAGAGTTTTACTTCCACTTTTCAAAAATTTTAATTTTGTATCAATTTCAAAAATCGTTTCCATAAAAGGGCTCACTTCCACTATCCTAAACTTATAAACGTTAATTAATTTCGAAAATCGTTTCCATAAAAGAGTGTTACTTCAACTTTTCAAAAATTTTAAATGTTTCTAAATTTCAATAAAAGAGTTTTAATTTCACTTTTCTAAAATTTTCCGTTTTTCTCAATTTCGTAAATTGTCTTCATAAATAAGGTTCGTTTTTTCTAGATGCCTTACCGGTAAAAAACCGGCTCTGCAGTATTACGTAGTTCGGAAAGTTATATTATGGCCCAAAATTTCAAGAGGATCGTGTGTGCCACTTCCGAGCTATCTAACCGTTTTATATATAAGGCATCTAAAAAAACGAACCTAAGTCGTGACAAGAAAATATACTGTAAATTAAAAATGATGTCAGTTAATTTACCCTGAGGTTTAGGTCATGGCCGATTACGCTATTAATCAAGAGTGGAACTGTCTATCAAGTCAAACGTGTCTCAATTACTCGTTCAAAATTCCCTCGGCGACTTTATGTTCTGTAGTCTGCCCCTCTGGGTCTCACGGGTCACACGTAGCCGGTATCGCCGCTGCCTATCATCCCGACGAGCCCGAAAAAAATGGAATCGCACCAGGAGCTCAAATCTTATCGATAAAAATTGGGGATTCTCGCTTGGACACTTTGGAAACACATGAAGGTCTACTTAGGGCTATTCGAGCTGTAGTTAAAGCGGGGGCGCATGTTGCAAACTATTCGTATGGGGAACCAGTAAGGTACCCACTTAAAGGGTCAATTTTCAGAGAAATTAAAGAAGCTTATTTGAAGGAAGGTGTCAGATTTGTCATAAATTAATGATGATCGTATATTTAGCATGGATTTTCGATTATAATTACATGAAAAACGCAAAAAAATCAATTCAATTTTAAAAATTTGAAAATATTTTTTATAGACAAATGCCAACTACGATTCGTGTTAAACATCAATCTATTTTATAATTTATTGAACAACGTTTCGCGTGAGCATCGCTCAGGTTTTTAAGATATACGTTTTTTAAATTTCAAGACTTCAAAGATTGACTTACAAAAGAGAAACTTTACAAATCTTAAAAATCTAAGGAAAGTTAAAAAATTTTAAACCAAATTGGGTAAAGTTCGTGAAAATACTGATTTCAAGGATTAGCCTTGCTTGAAATAAACATCAGAAAAAATATATCTTCAGAATAAGGTGTAGAAAAAAAATTATGGTAATCAAGAGTTTCGAAAAAATTGCCTAGTATACAAATTATTTGAATAGAATTGTCTTAAAAAAATTAATAGTCCGTCATCCAGATATAAATGTGGCTAATTACATACAGCTTCCCGTATACGCGGCTTCAATGAGATTCGAACTTTGGATCAAATGAATTAACTCGATTTTCGAAATTGCTTTTCGAATCAAAAAATATTTATTTCCTTATTCATGGAAGGGACTTTAGTCTGTTTTCAAAAATCTTGCAACTCATACAGCAGAATAGATTGGAACTGGTGCATAAGATCTTTTTGAAAATTTAGGTCAAAAATACGTTTTCAAGCTAATTTTTTTCAATTTCCGTTTTTGCCAGTTATTTCAGGTAAATAACCTGTAAAATAGAAAAACTGGTCTGCAGTGGCACGTAGCTTGAAAAATTATATAATGACCAACAAATTCAAAAAGTCTTATGTTCCAGTTCCGAACTATCTCAGCAGCTATTTGGAGGTTAAAAAACAGACGTGAATAATAAAGGTCGAAACAATGAAATCATCAATTTTTGAATGGATCATTTAATATATTCGTCTATACGACCACAATCTGACCCCTGCTTCAGCATCACATGCTTTTTGTGACTTCTGCGGGAAATAGCGGTCCAGCATTAACCACAGTGGGTGCCCCAGCAAGTATTTCGGAATATCTAATGTCTGTTGGTGCATACGCGGCTCCATCTACGCACTGTCCAGTTTACTCGATGAGATCAGAACTGCCAGAAATGAACTACACCTGGTCATCTCGAGGCCCTACTTCTGATGGGGGTCAAGGTTTGTCCTTATAACATTTTTTGGAACAAAATTTTTTCTGTGAAACTTTGTTGTGAAAAAATGAATGCTAAAAAAACTCGGTCATATCTTATCCTGTTTAGCGGTTGTTTTTTCTGTCAAAAATACAACAAAATATATAGAGGTATGACATGTAATTTCGTAAAGCGTAATTATCATGGAAAGGCCAACTGCAACTATGAAATTCATTTGAGGCACTTAAATTTATACGCAATATTTTAAGGGGGTTGTATGGTTTCCGCATATTTTTTCACAAATGTGATTTCGCTGAACATTTTATCAAAACAGTTTTTTCGTTGTTTGAAAAGTTGGGTTGTCAAATAAAGCCTTTTAATAAAAAAACCTTTTTATAAAGTATGTGGCAGTTTTCAACGATCAAAAATACATAAATAACTCAGTAAATACAGATAATCATATCCATCATGATGCCCGAGTAACTTAAATCTCTCATTTGTCTTTTAAAAGAATAGGGAATAAGAGATTTAAGTTACTCGGGCATCATGATCGATATATGTTAAATCAAAGATTCGAACTGAGGAGCAACTTATTCGAATCTATGATTCCACATATTTGGTTATCTTTTTTTACTTCGGTTATTTCTGATCGTCGACAATCAACATATTTTTTTTTGTCGTGTTTACCACTAAAAGCAAATTGTCAAATATTTGCCTTGGAGACCCTACAACCTACTTAATTGGAATCTATTTTTTTTGAAACCAGGCAGTATTTATCAGAATGCTCAAGTTTTTACATTAAATATGATTTTCGGCTCTCTGGCTCCATTATTGGCAACATAACTTTGAATGGTTATTTTGGAGTTTGTCTAAGCGGACGTTTTTTCATGTTTTCCTCCTAATAAATACGAGCTACATTGTAGATTTAAATTGCAATATTTTGTAGTCAAATTCAAAAAATTAAGTATAAAAAGTTTTGTGTAAATACAGCCAGTGGTTTTATATACTAATTTTTTGTAAAAAAAACTTGTAATTTTTCTTTGTTTTCGAATCTAAAATTATGAAATGTGAAAATCCAAAAAAAAATCAACTTGTTATTGTTTTGATGTTTCAAAAACCATAATAATTTGAGGAAATCTATGAAAACATATAAAAAAATACTTCATGCATATTTTTCTGCCTTTCGGGGCTCTCATAAATATATAAGCTGGAAATAAAAATGAAAGTTGTACCAGTTAAGAAGCGAGGACTGTAATATATACCTTTAGGTGTTAATGTTTGTGCTCCAGGAGTGGCTATAACATCCGTTCCCACCGCTACTCTTCAAAATAACCAGCTGATGAACGGAACCTCCATGGCCTCTCCCAGTGCTGCAGGAGCAGTAGCCGTGGCTTTATCAGCAATCAACACTTCCGATAAGCAATCGTGGTCACCTGCAGCGGTAAAACGCGCATTTATGAATTCTGCCCGATCCGTTGCTGGTGCTGAAAAGGAAACTCAAGGATCTGGTTTAATTCAAGTTGAAAAGGCGATTTCTGCACTTGCAACCGCTGATAAAACTCATTATGATTTGCACACGGCGGGAGGTCAACGAGGAATTTACTTACGGGAACCTTATGAGATTAATTGTAAAAAAGTCATTGCTATGAGTGTTAAAGCACAGCATCAAGATAATGTTTGTAACGGTAAGATCTTGATCTTAAGAACTTGAGTTCTTTTATATGCTAAAATCTTGAAATCGACATTTTCGACTTAATTTTTTTTTAAATAATATCGTGGCCTAAACGTAAATGTCGAGACTCTCCACTTTTGCGCGCCTCAACACCCATCGCTTAACTAAGGCAAGCCAATCACAGGCGCGGATTCAAAAGCGTGCTGCGGCAAACACATTTAGGCATCGTTATAAGATATGTAGTTTTTGCAATTTAAAAATTGTTTTTTCACAACGTTTCGAATATATTTTTATTCATCTTCATGTATTAATGGAAAGCAGAACAAAATTTTGAGGAAAAGTTGCCACAAAAACTAATTTGGTATTATTTAAACGGGCATCCAGATAATACGGACTTTTACTTTGGAATTGGCATGGTCCGTTTAAATAATACCAAATTAGTTTTTGTGTCAACTTTTTCTCAAACTTTGTTTTGCTTTTCATTAATACCTAAAGATGAGTAAAAATAAATTCGAAATGTTGTAAAAAACAATTTTTAAATTGTAAAAAACTACATATAATTGTGTCTCAAAAACAAATACAATTGTATAAATATACATAAATATACGTACTATAGTATTTATATTAGATTATTCGTTTTTTGAGATTTGAGAAAATAATTCTAATTTCAAAATTTTTATTTGTCGATATTTCGCATTAAAAGTGCATTTTCAGGACACTAAAAAATTGAGTCAGAACTAGGGTGTGCAATGGTAGACCTACAGCAGTTGATACAAATTTATTGGCCTCATGGGAGTTATTGCCCCAGAAAAAAAGCTTTCCGGGTAGAAAAATAGATATTTTTGGTCATCAAGGGGCAAAAATGATATTTTGAAACCCTCATTCTGACTTACTTCAATTTTAGCATATATAATTTAATTTTTTGTTTTATCATAACTGATCAGAAAAATTTGCTACATTTCTCAAAATAAATTTTGAATTTTTGTTCATATATTACATTGATATTTTCAAGTTTTAGTGGTTTAATTTAAGCAAACGTTATTTTTTTACTTCAATTTGAAAAAAATACTTAAGTTCTAAAGAAAAAAAATCGGAAAAATGCAAATATTTCGAAGAATCAGTTTAGCTGATTTGGTCGTCAGTACCTTTTTTAACCATCCCAAATCAATTTGGAGCATTTTTATTGTCCCTAAGGCCTTAAAAAATCAGGGTCCCACATCCCCTTTAACACAAAGTGAAATAAAAATATTTCAGAGGACATAACTGCATTCGAAAAACACTGCCTTATTAAAAACAATCACTCCTGGATAAATGCGCCATCATTTTTACATCTATCTTCTGGCGAAAAAGCTTTTGCCATCGAAGTAGACCCAACACAAGTCCCATCCGGCACCTACCGATCCGTCCTACTAGACGTTGTTGAATCGGGTGCTGAAAATCATGTTTTATTCAAGATTCCTATAACTGTTGTTCGACCCAAAGAAGTATCTGCTGGGGATATTGTTTCGAGGTCACATCTTTTTTCGCCTGGTGAAATTCAAAGAAATTTTTACACTGTTCCACAGGTAATTTTGAGTTTGAAAAAAAGATGATGAAACTTTTTTCGGGTTGACAGTAGAAGGCCAAGAAAAATTTTGTTTTGCAAAAATGCTGATATTCTTGTCGGCAATCAAATTTTCCGTTTCTTACAGTATTTAAAAAAAAATTGAGAGTGTCTCCTTTTGAAATTGGCCTACGTAAGCTCAATTTTTTTAAAAGGTAGCTTACCAGTCAACCGGTTGAGGGAAAAAACGTTTTTTGCAACATGGAGCCAACTAAATTTATGACGACCAAATGTTTTTCAAGCTCAACCGGTTATCTACCTTTCAAATAACCGGGTTTTCTGAGAGATAACATAACTTTAAAAAAAGTATTATTCGATTAAAAAATTTCCTAACTTCACCGTATTTTCCCAAAATATTTTATGTAGGGCGCTACAATGTGTACTGTGACTCTTTCATGTCTCGAAGCCCCTGGTCGTTATATGTTCCACGCACTCCAGTTGCAGAAAGGCAAACCGTTCGAAGAATTAAATCGCGAATTTTTCACCTCCCTCAACCAAAAAAACGCGCCGACCACGGAATCGTTCAAAGTCGTCGAAAATGGCACTATCGAAATCACCCTTGCTCGCTTCTGGTCATCAGATGGTCACGGCGGCGCCACTTGGGACATTCGATTCACAGGGGTTAAACCGGATCAGCATGAAATTACATTGTCTGGTAGACCAGTTTGCGTCGCGCTAAACGCATCAGTAAGCGAATCTGTCCAGCCAAAGGTTGAGTTGAGCCACATGGTCATTCCTGTAAACCCAGTTGATTTTGTTGTTACACCGCTAGAATTG
Organism: Oikopleura vanhoeffeni; assembly: GCA_004367855.1. Lineage (NCBI taxonomy): Eukaryota > Metazoa > Chordata > Appendicularia > Copelata > Oikopleuridae > Oikopleura > Oikopleura vanhoeffeni. The sequence continues at coordinate 235,806 of SCLH01000602.1, forward strand.
TTATCGTATGATAAGCCTTTAGACGATAGCTTAAAAACCTACCAATCAAACATCAATTACACATTTACCCTGGCATCTAAAGGGGCGGCGGTGAATTTATCTTACACTTCTAAATAACAAAAATGAGTCACAGTCCTCGCTCCCTAAGTGGTACAAATACTGATCCCAAAAAGGTTAGGGAACATCTCTATACTTTGCTAAAGAAGGCCACATCTTAGATTAAAATTGCTTTATTTTGTAGTTAAATAATAATTCCACGGACATTTTTTGTGCACTAGTATAACACAAATCAATTACAGTCATCAGTTTTATATCATTTTTTGCAAAAAACTTGTACATTGAAGTTTGCTTTGTTTTTGTATCTAGAATTTAAAATTAAAAAAACCATAATAATTCAAGGAAATCGCGGAAGTCGCACAGGTGTCAGTGCTGTGTAAGCGGTTTTTTTTTGGAATAGCATTAACAACAGAAAAAACATTTCAATTTTTTTCGCAATTTTCAAATTGAATACAAATTGCAAGATAAGTTTACCATCGCCCACTAAAGGAGACATTTTGGTGGAAGTACCTTTATTAGATGGGCTTTTGTACGAGTCAAATTTTAGCTCCCTCGTTCATATTTATGATTCTAATAACAAAAGAGTAGCCACCTGTGAGGTCCTTAAACTAAAGGGTACAAAGACGAACTTGGAAAAGGGCGATTACAAAATGGTCGTGGAACTTGCTAGTGCAAATAAGGCGAGGATGGAGACAATCAGTAAAACATTAGTTGTTAATATTCTTTTCAAATTGACAAAATCCATTTCTGTTGAGACTTACTGGTGCCAAGAAGATGCAATGTATGGAAGAAACAAAAATAAAGGTAAAACTAATAGTTTTTTTAAGAAAATTTGAATAACATTTTTTGCAACTAAAGTCTCTTTCTCTTTTCTTCCAAATTCATTAAAAATATAGTTCAAGCAGTTAATGTGTAGACAATCGTAATATAAGAATCAATAAATATCATAATTTAACTTTCCAGCTGATTTGAAGGAAAAATTTTTTGGGCCAATCGAGATTCGAACGTACCAAAAAATTAAATTCCGGTTTATATCCGGTTAAGCTGATGTTAAATCAACTTAATACAATTTCTCCATTGAGCTTTTTAAGGGGATTGAGGGTGCTTACATTTTTGTTGCTGGTGAAAAGTAGCCCATTTTCAAAAAAAATAACTTTTGATCTAAACACGAGAAAATATTTTTACTTGGAAATATAGACCCATGAATGCATAATCAGCACAAATAAGGTGTAAATTGACGTGACGATAATGGAAAACTAGTGTAGATAGCGATTTTTAGTTTTGACCAATGTTTTTTAAATTACTAAGGTGGTTTTTTTTTTAGGAACCATCTGTTTTTCGGCTTCTCGTATTTGGAAACCCTGACCCTTAGTTGGCAATAAGAAGAATTAAATTCCGCGTGTGTAACGGCTCTCAATTTTTTTTCAGGAATTTAAGACGGTATGGCGACGGATTTGCGGTTGTCCATTTTTCAGATCAGGCCAAAATCGGTTCTGTGCTAGATACGGGCAAAGGAGTTCGATCTGATATCAGATCTTTATTCGATGACTATTAATGAGTCATTTTGAGGTAACTTATTTAGAATCAATTCATTGAAATAGATCTAGTAGATTATAAAAATGGGCAACTAGCAGTATGGTCAGGAGTTCAAATTCTGATATAGATATTACTTGTGACTAGGTGTGAAACCTAGGTGGTTTGTTACAGTAAAGACTGCAGGTTTTCTGGCGTTCCACGGGTATTGAACCTGTGAACTCAAGATATATGCGGACGTTAGAATTTTTTTCCGAACTTCCGGCTACGAATTGAATTGTTTGAATTTCTGCGTAGGTGGAGGATTATAGGCGGGATTTCGAGACGCCGTTTTACCCAAAGTTGGTTAAGATCTAGTGTGTTCACGGCTCGAGTTCCTCACCCAGAAAACAAAGTTAGATAAAAAATTTGTGTATTCGAATTATGTTCCTTATTATTCTACAGCAAAATAGGCGGTTATACTATTTTGAAATTTTAACTCCTGGGTGTCAAAATGACCAAATAGAAACCGGCAATAGTATAACCAGCGGTGAAAACCGGAAGTTGTTCGATGGGATTTTTTCTCGGTTGGCCTCCATTTTGAAAGAAAAGGTATAATGAAACTGTGTGGATTTATGAGAATTTGAAGCTAAAAGTTTTTATTCGGCCGGCATTCAAAGTGAAAAAATTGAGAATTTATCACCGGAGTTCTAAAAGGATTTTGTCATGAGGTTAAGTATTACCGGTTACAGAGTTATTAAAAAGTCCAGAACCTTCCTGTGATTGTTTTCGAGAAAAAAAGAATGAAAATATTTTTTGAAAAATTTTTTAAAATTTTTCGAATTCTAATGTTTCAAAATTGACCGGAAATATGACAGAGATATATGTATCAACGAAGAGGACAAAATTTCTAAGAATCGTATGGCTTGAAAAATTAATTCACAAATGCTCTTTCTTTGGTTTTTAATATGAGACAAATTTTCAGGTTTCGGGTCTGGTCAATTATAATTACAGGAAACCGGAAGTTGTCGATGGTTTTTTCGGTTAGGCTCCATTTTTAGAGAGTTAATGAGCTTGATGAAAATTTCTCTATTTGGCACACTATAGGATTGAAAGCTCAATTTTCTTTATTCAGCGGCACCGATTATAAAAAGTGAAAAAATTGGGAATTTTTCACGATTTTTAGGCACTTTCTTAGGTGTTGCCCTTAGTGACCGGGATGTCGAAGATCATTCTTTTGAAGCAACTGCCAAATAAAGAAGCTGTTCTCTAGAGAAGCCACAATGCGGCGTTTCCGAAATTTTCCGGTTCATTTAAGGCTTCGGAGGCTTTATGTCAATTTAGAAATTGCTTATTATTTGACATTTTTTTAATGACTTTCTGAGAATTGTATTCTGCGTTTTGAACCGGGAATCCGTTAGACGAATTCTCTCGGTGCTATGGCGAGCTTATGGATACCGGTCCCCAGAACCACCCGTGCACACTTAATAATGAATTCACAAAGTATATTTCTAATACAATTCCTAAATTAAGTTTGTTTGAGCCTTTTAGGTTCATGACTTGACAGAACTTGCGAAACACAGCTTTATTTGAATGAAATTAAGTTTTTTTTCATAAACCGTAGAACTTGTCACAACTTTTTTCATTTTTTTTGTATGTTTGATTGAAATTAGAGACCGCTGTCCGTACGAATAATGGCAAACTATCCCTACGGCCGTCCCGATTTAAAACACATGGTGAGAAATTTTCACACCGAACCGCGTCCTAAGCTATACCGTCAGTTTAAGAACTATTCCTAATAATGTTAAATACCCCTCTTTCCAAATTGGTCACTGAAGGTTATATGCACTTAATTATTTAGGGCAATCTTCATTGATTGGCACGGTGTTCTTTGGACCTGGGTTATCCAAATGGCAGTAATGCAGTGAAATATAGTCTACGATTTCAGGTCCAAACGCAGAAATAATATCAAAACTTCAAAAAAATTGTCAAACATAGCAATTTTCAAATTTACATAGAAAGCCCCGCGGCCTAAATCGATACCGAAAATTCGAAAGCCGATGTGCGTTCTCGAGACAACTTCTTTGTATTGGCGTCTGTTCAAAAGGAATATCTTCGACTTTCGGTCGACTAAAGGGCAGAAATCCCTTGATAGACTGGCCTAAAACTGCAAAATCCCAATCATTTTTCACTTTGAATGGCCAGCAACGAAGAAAAAAAATTGAGCTTTAAATTCTCTTAAGAGTTGCCATACAGCTTCATTATGACCTTCTCGTAAAAAATTGGAGGCCAACGCGAAAATCATCGACAACTTCGGTTTCACTGTAAGATATATATGAGCTTCATCCTCGAAAACTGAAATGTTGGTCATTGAAAACCAGAAAAAGAGTCATTTTTTAATTTATTTTTCAGGCCTGAATTATTGATTTTGGTCTCTTTCGTTGTACTCATATTGAGAGTCATTTGTCAGGTCATTGACAAATCTCGGATTTAGAAATTTTGGTAATAAAATTTGAGATTTTTCAAAAATATTCATTTTGTTTTCGGACAATATTGGAATGGGTTCTTCGATTTGCTTGCCTCTAGTCTCTATATTAGCCTCGACAGGTACCACCTGGCTCTGATCGGGCTTAAACTGGCATCCATATTAATTACCGGCATCAGGAGTTCGAATCTGATATCAGATTTTATCAATGACGTCATAGTGAGTCATTTATTTAGACAACATTTATATATCCATTATTATCCCCGGTAACACTAAAAACTTATTTGCTGTTTAAAGAATAGGGAATAAGTTTTTAGTTTACCGGGAAGATAATATGGATATGGCTCTGATCGGGCTTAAACTGGGTTTCTATACTCATTACGGCATCAGGAGTCCGAATCTGATATCAGATTTTAGTCATGACGTCGTGATGAGTCATTTTCCGGTCACTTAAGAACATTACTTCTATATTTCGTTGATCTGTGGCTTACCAAACTTGGGCATGAACTATATGAACGAATTATGAACCAGAATTTCGACATGATATCAGTAATAGGCGGTGATCAGAGCATTTTGGGGTAAGAAAGGTAAATATTTTTTCATTTCTCGAACAGTTCAAAATCGAAAAAGTGTCATTTATTATTTCAGTTAAATTTAAAAAAATTGATATCCTCTTTAAAAAGTGTTAATCAAAAATTTTGTTTTGAATTCAAAATTTAGATAGAAAATTTTGATGGAAAGTAAAAACTTTCTTTCAAAAATAAAAAATTTTGTTCAAAAATTGAAAATTTTGATCAAAAATTTAAGTCTAAATTTTTGTTCAAAAATTTAAAGTAACTTTCAAAATTACAAATTTTGTTCAAAAATTGAAAAGTTCAGTTGAACATTCAGAATTTTAGTCATAAATTAAAGTCAAAAATTTAAAATTTTACTGATAAAATATGTTCAAAAATTAAATTTTTGTCTTAAAATTTCAATTTTTTTTAATTCAAAATTTAGATCCAAAATAAAAAAGTTTATTCAAAAATTTTGATCCAAAGTTGTTTATTTAATGTTCTCAAATGACTCATTCTGACGTCATTGATAAAATTGTATATAAGATTCGAACTCCTGATGCCGTAATTAGCCCAGATTAAGGGTTTTTTTAGGGGTTTTCCCAGGTTTTTTTATTCTGATGCCCTAATTAGTATTAGTATGTATTGCCCAGTATAAGGCCCGATCAAAGCCATATACAGTATAAGACGATTTGAAATTAAGAAATTTCAAAAACTCAAAAATGCGGTATCGATGTTTTTGCCTATTTGTAGAGAATTTTTTTTCTGGTCATTTTAAGACGAAGGGATTTTTTTTTTTATTTAAAAATTTTCAAAAAAAAAATCGATTTTAGGTCAATTTTTCGTCATGTTACATGGTAGTATGGATCCAGTTCTAGCGAAGCCGTATGACAAGTGCTAGAAGGACTGATTTTGGACCAGTAAAAAATTAAGCGTTTTTCGCCTAACCCGTTTTTTTAATTGAGGGTCGGCGCACCAATATTTGACCTCCTATGGCGGCCAAAGTTCAAGGTCAATCTCAAGTTCATCGTTATAGACTTTGTAAGTACCCCCAAAAGAATCGGAAGGGTCGACTTTCTATGAACCGTATTAGGAATATGGCGTCAATTAATGTCTGAGAGGTCTCTAGGAGCAAAAACTGGTCAACACCCAAGGTATAACCTCAAGCTTCATCGGTAAAGTTTTTGCTCTCTAAGCGACCTTTCAGTACATTATTGACCCATAGTTGGCTAATACGTTCATCAGAAAGTCGATCCTTTCCGATTCTTTAGGGGGTACTTACAAGTCCTATACGGATGAACTTTGAGGTTGACCTTCCGGTGTTGACCAGTTTCTTGGCTCTCTAGCGACCTCTCAGTACATTATTGACCCATAGCTTCCTAATACGTTCATTAGAAGTCGACCCTTTCCGATTTTTTTTGGGGGTAATTACAAGTCTATACGATGACTGAGATTGACCTTGAACTTTGACCGCGTCATTAGATGTCAAATATTGGTCGCCGACCCTCAATTAAAAAGAAACTGGTTAGCCGAAAAACGCTTAAATTTTCACTGGTCAAAAGATCAGCCTTCTAGCACTTCATTACGGTTCGCCTAGAACTGGAATACTACTACCTGTAAATCACCGAAAAATGACCTTAAAATCAATTTTTTTTTTGAAAATTTTCCAATAAAAAAAAATCCTTAGATTCTTAAAATGACCAGATAAACATTCTCTACAAGATAGGGCCTGAAAACATTCGATTACCCATTTTTTGAGTTTGAAAGTTTCTTTTTCAAATCGTCTAAATGTTGTTCTTGTAAATGACCCCAAAATGACTCATCATGACGTCATTGATAAAATCTGATATCAGATTCGGACTCCTGATGCCGTAATGAGTATAGAAACCCAGTTTAACCCGATCAGAGCCATATATAAATGTTGCTTAAAATGACCCCAAAATGACTTCATTATGACGTCATTTTGATAAAATCTGATATCAGATTTCGAAAAACTCCTTGATGCCGTTAATTAGTATTGGATGCCAGTATAAGCCCGATCAGAGCCATTTATAAATATTTGTTCTAAAATGACCCAAAATGACTCATTATGACGTCATTGATATAATCTGATATCAGATTCGAAACTTCCTGATGTCATTAATAGTTTACATGCACAGTTTAACCCCCGCATCAGAAGCAACTTTGGAAAAACGGATTCTCGAAAATCCTGCTATTAATCCTCCACCTACGCAGGGAAAATTTCAAAATTTTAATCTGCCGGGAAGTGCGAAAATTAAAATTCTTACGTCCGGCAATAATTGGATTCACGGGGTTTTTTCCAAATACCGTAACGTCAGAAAAACCTGCAATCTTACTTAAAAAAAAAACCACCCTTAATTACATATTGTTAATCTTATCATTGTCTTCCAACGTTTCTCATAAAGGCTCGCCCTGACCACCCCCTAATACATTAACCAGAACGTTAATTTTACAGCTCCGGCTAAATTCAGCTTTTCAGCTGTATTTCCAAATAAAAATATATTTCGCTCAGATCAATTTTTAAGGCTTTCTCGAGCTGGTCATGCGCCAGTTTTTTTATATTTGTCTCATTTCTCCTTAAAAAAATTCTCACATATATGAAATTTACATGTAAATTTCGAAATTATGTGGTGAAAGATTAAATTCAGGCTGGTTGAATATGGAGAAATATTTTCCTTTGAAAGTCAAATTTTTTTTGCAAATTTCCACTTAGATCTCCCGCTATCAGTAATTAAGTGATCCGACGCGAGTTGCGGGACGCATCATTCCGGAGTTATGGATTACATCAAATACATTAATCTAACTTTCAAAATCAATTTATTATTACTTTCTCTTTTTGCGAATATTCTCACAAATTTAATATTTCTAGGATAAACTTTTCATGACGAGTTTGATTTTAGTATCAAAATATTTACCCAAATCCAGAACCTCCGTAGGCTGTAGCATATAAGGTACGGATTTCAGTAATTGATGGTGAGTACAGTTTTGTTTAACAGTAGTTATAGTTTCCTAGCGCTTCAAAAAACATAGTCGCAAAATTTTTTCTCGAGTACTGTTAAGGGGGTTCTGCATGTAGATTTGCTGCACAAGTCAACTTTCTCTATTTGATAAATTAGAGACCGAAATATGACTATTGCGTCAGAAAAATTTTCCTTTTTTATTAATTCGTACTTTTATTAATTTTAAAAATGTCCAATCGTAACTCCCCGTAAAATTGATCAGGAAACAGTATGTTTAAAAACTTTTATCCTGCATTACTGAAAAGAAATAAGACTTTCTTATTTAATTTGGTATGATAATAACACTTGACTTATTTCAAAGGAAGTAGCGTTCTATTAGAGGTGCGCGCGCGTTGTTTGAATCAGTCAAAATCATTGCAAATTTGACACAAATTCCATACCACGTTTTGTAGCATTTTATTTGCTTAATATTTTGCTGTCATGAAAATCATTTTTCCATAATATATAATAAGAGAGATATAAACTGTTTTACGAAATTCAGTTTATATCATTTTTTACGAGACCACCTTGGAACGTAACTCATTATTCTTTATCCAAACGTTTGGTCGACTGTTATGTTTCCCGTGTTATTTAAAATTTTCAAGTAATTTGTATTAATACCTAATTGAGTTATATCCTGCTGAGCAAAATTGTGCTTTTTCCAAACTCGTTTTCGTATTACGCTTTACGAATTTGTTTACTAATTTTTTGGATTTCAAAAAAACAATTGAAAAGTGTTTACAAGAACATATTTTTGTTCATTTCACGTTTTTGATCATTTTGAATCACAAATTACAGACTGTTAGAAAGTGCGCTTACAAATGCCCAAGCCAATTACATGACAGAACCCCTTAACCCCTGGAATCACAGAAAAAAAAGTTCCGCCAAGGCACCAGAGGGCCGATATATCGTCTCTACTTGGACGTTGATTTACAGAAAACTCAAGGTAGATGAAACTGCAATTACTTTTGCAATAGGAAGTTTGAAAAGTTATATATTTGCATCAATCAATTCAATCTCTAGGAATTTTTGATTTTTAGTTTTTAGAAATATTAGTTGGAAAACCAAGGTTTGTAGCATATCACGTGATACGTGCCCATCGTAGTCTTCACAAATTTTGTTTGCTATGGGGTTCCAACGCACAAGTATCTGCCTTACTGTCACACTTTAATCCGATTAGATCTATTATATCATCACTCAATAGTATTTTCCTAAAAGAGTAAAATAAAATGATGAAAAAAAATCACGAATTTCTATGAAAAATGGCTATTTTTCAAATTAAAAAGCAGATTAATACCCACTTTTTATATTATTTTTGAGTTCGAGTATAGTAATTCAAGTGACAGTGTGAACAATTTGATGGATTACATTAATTTTTTGATGATAAATAATTTTTTTTCAGGAATACTTAATCGAATAATTCTGAAAAATCACTTCCAAAAAAAATATCTGTCCCAAGATTACGAATGAATTTAATGTGTTAAGTGTTTTGCATGCAACAAAACACTTTCCTAAAAAACTGGCTTAATCTCACTATTGTATTTGGTTGTCTTAGTTTCGAAATAATTTTTCCGAAGTTAAAACTTCGGCGAAAAATCTCAAAAAATCAACTTCCCGTTAATATTCGTACCAAATATCCAAAAAAAATGAGTATTTTTTTTGGAATCACCGCAAAATTCTTTTATAATGTATTTGGAAGAAACAATTCTGTTGACATTTATTTGCCCATTTTTAGAAGGTTTTTAGGGTAGGGCTTTGAAGCCGATATATGCGGTTCTGTGATCCAAGGGTTTAAGTTGGCAGTTTGAATGCAAAAAAAAAAACCGTATGAGTAGTTTTTTAAGTGCACCATTCCTACTTTTGACGATTCACGGAAAAAAACCATAGATATCATCAATAAACGAGTTTTTTATTCAAAGTTGCTACTAAAAAGCTCAATGAAGAATTTTTTTTGAAGAATTTGATTTGAAATCCTGTTCACCTGATGTATTTTTTGGATAGCTTTTGGTTACTTCTTGAACTACATTTTTGATGAATTTCTGGAAGAAAACTAGTTTTCGATTTTGCCTCAATTTTACTGAAATTGTATACATAATCGATATCCGGTTACCAGTAAACCGGGTAGACCAAAAAAAAAAATTCTCCATTCAGCTTTTTAGTGGCAGGGAACACAAAAAAAACGTTGGGAGTTCCATTTTTCAGACTAACTTTGCGGACACTACCCCCTTGAGGAATAACCGCTTTTTCTGACCATTTTTCAGCACATGATGCCGAAATTTTAATTTCCAGCCATAGTTAATTTTGTTCAGTAACAAAGCTAAATTAAAGAAAGAAAAAATCTTCGAAAACTCATTTAAATTTTTTTTTCCCTATTTCATTTATTTAATGATTATTTGATCGAAGCTTTTATTTCCGAGGGAAATCTTTCTTCTAATTAATCAAATTCATGTGGCGCCGAATGAAAATATGCAGATAGAAGGTTTTCAACTTGAACCGAAAAATTTTGCACTATAAAATACACAATATTTGAAACTTTTGTGAGGTTTGTTTATTTAAACTTAAAACAGCTCATTATATTGATTCAGATTTTTTTTTGAAATTGTCTTCTAAGAATAGATTTTTATGTGATACAAGACAGGTGTGTATTTTGTTTACAATTGTCAAAGAAACACATTACTTAGTGTCGCGCAGCGGAATGCAGGCAAGAGCTTAAATGAATCATCATAATTTAAGGGGTAGTTAACACTAAGTAGTTAACCTTAAAAATTAAATAGGATGCGACAGACGGGCAAATTATCTATCTTTTGAACTATGGATACGCAACGAAATACGACAAAAAAATATGGGCAGGAATTCAAAGGAGAATAATTAAAAATTTTGAAAAAATCGGATTTTTTACCGAGAAAAAACTTTATATAATTTAGAGCATATTCAGAAATCTTCCACCTTCATATTGTGTTACCCAAATTTTTTAGAAGCATTTCAAGCAACACCAGCAATGCTTAGCGAAGGTTCTCGAAAACAAGTACATACGAAAAGTAACCATGTAAGTAAAATGATATAGTAATGTAAGTAATTTATAATAACATCCATAAGAGTATAATTAAAAACTACTAACAAAATCGAAAAAAAATACATTTCACTAAAAATACATTTCAACTAGCAACGCCTACGCAAACATTTTTNGTAATTGGTTTGTATTTCTACCTAGGCATTTTTGATCTACTGTACTCGGAATAGGATATAGGATTATATTAGTGTACACATAAAATTATAGTGTACACTCGGGGCATGGCAAAACTTTTTGTCAAAAATAAACTAGGGTTGGTGCAAGAAGACAAGGGTTCCTACGAAACCCTAAACTCCTCACCCCAACCCTATTTTTTTCCTGACAAACAAGTTTTGCACGGTTTTATCCCGTGTTTACTGGGCACGAGTTTTCAAATTTAATTTTGTTAAAGATTATTTTGTTAAAAAATGTTTTCCCCATTCTGTACTTTATTAATAAAGCATAATTAGAAATTTTCTTCCAGAACACTGATAAATGCACCCGAGATATATTTTTGATATTCTTGAGAATCGTTACAGAGCTTATTTCTACGACCTTTGAAGATTCATAGAGAATATCAAATTAATAATAAAGTTATTTTGTGAGGATTTTCACCTTTGAACAAATGTTTTTACTTTTGATGAGTTTGAAACTCAATTTCGATCAAACAGATATTAATTTACCCTTAAAAACATCAGGTTTCATATTGTCCTCATTTTGCTCTCTAGCGGCTCCTGTGGTCACTTTGGAACATTTTAAGTGTCATTTTCGACTTCCCTGATACAAATTTACTCATGAGGCCAACAAAAAAATAGTCCAGAAGCATTTGCTCTCTAGCGGCTTGTGACAGTTATGAAACTTTCTCTGAGATCAATTAGGTTGCGCGAAACTAACTGCTCGAAAACATTATTATGTTTTTGTCCCTCATTCTGCTTTTAGCTCTAGAGAGAATCACACCAAATAAATAATGAAACTATTGAATAATTGTATTCTATTTGCATATCCTAGAACCCGCATTAACATCCTTAAATAGTTGGTCCCCGGACCAACTGTAACAGGCTCTTGTGGTCACTTTGGGACATTTTTGGCATCCCTGATACAAATTAACCATAAAGTTGGTGCTGCGAATTTGGCCTGCGTTTTGTACCCTTGCCACTCTGATTGCCTCTATGTCTTCATAAGAATCAGACATGCACACCCCCTTAAGGGGGTGGTCATGTCTGATTTAATAAAGGCATTAAAAATGCTCCAAATTTTACGGAGGTGATAATTAAGTGTACTAAGAACCAATCATCAAAATTTTTCGATTTTTTCTAAGTATTTTTTAAAAGATGAAGTTAAAAAATAACGTTTGCTCGAATTTGACCACTAAAACTTCAGAATATCGCCTTGACGTAAGCCAAATTTCTCATCAGTCTTTCGCTGGCTTTCTTTTGAGCCTACTTTCGAAAAAATCGAAGCACTTTTTTTTTCGGAATTTTTTGGAAAATGACCAAAAAAATCATATATCGAGTTTTAGCTGAAATTGCAAATAAGCCCGACGGGGGTCTCTTACAATTGTTCTTAGGAATACTTGATAAAAATTTGAGCCATTTTGCAAATTATCCAGGAGAACATAAATTTTGAAGTCTGAAATTGTGAAAATCGTCGGTTATTTGGCGTTCTAGAATTGTTCCGTCGGCGGATCAAAAAGAGCCCGCGAGAAAAGATTGACATACTACCGTTACGTGATCTGTGAAAATTTGAGCTCAATTTGATATACCGTCTGGGAGGAGATAGTTTTTGCAGTTTGGAAAAGTCACCTTGTTACGATCTGTACCTATTGGTGAATGGTCAAAATAATTTGTGATGTACTTTTTCGCAAGATTAAGGATAGATCTGACAAATTGGCATTTTTGGAATTATTGCTCAAGATTCCGATTTTCTGAAATAGCTCTGCAAAATTGCAAATCAGACATGACCACCCCCTTAACTGGTAATTACCGGTAATTTGGGACCCGATCCAAAAACTTATATTATTTCGTTTCTATGTTTTAGTTCTTCCGAGGTTATGCAAAAATCCCGTTCTCATTATCTTTCAAATTGGCTGAGATCAAACACTCCCATTTGTGGCGATTCTTATTTGAAAATTACCAAACGTCACCGGTCGAGACAAGATCGTGGAATTTTGGTATTAAAAACTTGATTAAATTCCCATTTGTTTCATTTATTTACCCACTGTTCTTCCTCCTTTGAGTCAAAATGCAAAGTAATTTAATTATAATTGCGACTGCGGTGTCAAAATTAATATAGATTGAACATTTACGAAGGTTTTAAATAAATCTCTAAAAGGAGGTCAACTATTTGGTCGGGAAAAAAATACGAAGGCGGGAAAATTTGAATATTCCTGAAATTTTTTAAGAACATCACCGACGAGCCATTTTTCTAAATAGATTTAAAACACCTTAAATTTTCCAAAAAAAATTTCTTCAAATCTGAGAAATATTGAGGAGATATCTGTAAAAATTTCGATTTTTTTTTCGAAAATTTGGAGTTTTAATGAACCGTCATGACGCGTCACTGGTTTAGAAAAAAACAATTACAAAAAGCTTTACCAAAATAGTTAACCCTCGTTAGTTATTTTTTCATAGAAAACCTTCCGTTTGAAAATTCTCACTTTAAATTATATTTATCAATAACTGTTATGCAATAATTGTTTTGTAGGAAAGCCAGATATATATTTTGTTAAGGTCTTCTTTTGAGGGCCGCCCACTTACGAGGTCTTTTTTTGAAAAACTAGACAAGATAGCGACAAACAGATTTTGGCATGTTAAACTTTGTAAAGCATGTAAAAATCAAATATGGAAAAAAATTGATCAGGTGACCGGAAATTAGTTATGGAATTTTCTCATTATTACGTTATAGGCTATAACTTATAGCATTATGGTCCGGCACCAAAAATACACAAAACGCAGAAATTTCAGTAAAATGAGCGCAAATATGTTAGTTGGACTCGACCAGAACTGACATCTGCTGAAACCAACTTGAAAATCGAGAAATCCCCAGATGGCGGTCCCTAGGTATATAATAACACTTTTGAAGGATTTTTGAGCTATAAATAAAAAAAAAATGAAATTTAGCAAAACCCAATATTACCGTTTTCGAATTACCAATAAACCGGACATAGCCGGATGGAAAGCAAAATTATCTACAGTATGTAAGGTTTTTGCTCCCTTTTTTCCAATTTGCATAACTTGCTATACGCCAATGAGAACGATCAATTTTGGCAAATACCTACGTCTTTTCCAGATTAAACCAATCAAAACGGTGGAATTCAGATTTATGCAAATTGGAAAAAAGGGAGCAAAAACCTTACATACTGTATATAAACGTTTTTCTCAAAGTTTGTACATGAAAAACTCATTTGTCGCTCTTTTTTATTCTCCCAAAACAGATAACCCTTTACTGGGCGGTTCTAAAAAACGACCTAACCGTTTGTTAAAATGCTGATTGAAAAAAACAAACTAAATAAATAGTATAATTGAAAGGTAATATTTGAAGTCATTTGGTATTTTAAATTTCCTATGAGAAACGGATCACAAAACTTTAGCCTGGACTTTTGTTTGTTTCAAAATTTTAGCGTCACGATAACTAGCAACTCACTGTTTTTTTGTTTTCACTTTCCTACAATTAAATAAAAAAATATTTTTTTTGTTTTACAGAATGAAGATCTAAAGCAGTTCCAAATCGATATCAACATAAGGCAGGATATGAAGAAAGGGCTATTTCAGGGCTAATTTATAAGGATAAAAATTTTGTTACACAAAAATAATCTAATTTTGAAAAGTACCAATTTTTTTGCGTTTTCAATCTAATTAAAAAAATCGATGCGAAAGAAACTATTTATAGGCCTTCAGCTCAGGTTTAAACTACTGTATTTTTGCCGTATAAATTTTAGCCCCTACACTCGGTGCCTTCTTGTTCAAGAGATATTTCATCATGCCACCTATGAAAATTTCCCCTCGAATCGCGAACACCAGAAACTCCTTCCCATTCATCGCCTAAAAATTCAAATTATTTGAATCTTGACAGAGTGAGTTTTTCTGATGAAAACAAAATTGCTCCGGCAGATAAAAAATTGGGTTAAAACTAAAATATATGAAATAACTTCTTGAAAGAAATTAAAGAAAAAAATAATTTTAATTTTTTATTTCAAAAATTAGTTTCTAAATTTTCTACCCTGGTGTCTGTGTGTCAAAAACTTTTTGGTCCCAAGTGAGGCTTTGTCCCAAGTGCATATTCGTCCCAAATCCGTCATGGTCCCAAGTGCATATTGGTCCCAAGTGCATAATCGTCCCAAGTGGGCCTACTCGTCAAAAATATATATATTTGAATAAACTTTTATCTGGCGTTTATTTTGATTAATGGGATGGTTGATGCATTTTGTTTTGTTTGAATCGGCGCTCCTTCATAAACGAAGAATAGAAGAAACTTTGATATAGCCTGAATCAAGAGAAAAAGTTTCAATTAATCATTGACTTGAATTTTTTGCTGATCTGAATGACGTCTAAATCCTTCTAGAAATCGAAAAAATTAAATCTTAAAATTTTTTCATAACCTTCGTCTATGAGTAGGATATTTCGTACAGATTTCTCGAAAATCAACTTTATTCTAATTAACCCTTGTGAGCACAGAGCCACAATTGTGGCTCAAGCATACCTAAAATCATTCAAAAAAGGCAAAAAACGGGATGGTAGAATCATTTCTTTCAAACACATTATAAAGAATTTTGATTCGGTTCCCAAAAAATAATTGAAATTTTTTTCGAATATTTGGCTCCAGTATTACGGGGTGTTGATTTATTAGGATTTTCGCCTATGTTTCACTTCCTGAAAAATTATTCGGAACTAGACATAAAATACAAATGTGAGATTAGCCAGTTTTTAGGAAAGTGTTTTGTGCATGCATAACAGTTAAAATAAAACTTAATTGGTATCTAGGGGCAGATATTTTTTTTCGGAAGTGAAATTCTAAATTTTCAACTTCAAGTATCCCATGACAAAATTAATTATAATAAAAGTGAATTTAAGCGATCAAAAATTGTCAACAGTTGTACTTATTACCATATTTTATACAATATAATGTTTTGGGATGCGCAGCATCACAAAAGATTATATTTTTAAATAGAACAATTTTGGCTTATCATCAGGGGAGATGGTTTTTGTGATAGAGGTAGTCTGGTCACCGACTCTGGTGAGTTGTCGCTGCTCGCGAAGTTAAGGGCAGTCTGGTTGGGGGCGTACGTGAAAAAAACACCTTCCTTGAGTATTCTCAGGTAAAATTTTGGGAATTTAGCTTGAGGTGCAAAAATAATTTGATTAAAGCTTAAACCTGCCTTCAGGTTAGCAACTTTAACACTAAGCTTTAAAATTCCTCTGTGAATGAAATATTGAAATTAAACGATAACAAGTGTAATAAAGTTTAATTAAGTTTAATTTCGTACTTTAAAATTTTGAAAATGGGGAAAAAGAAAGATATTATCCCATAGATATTTCAAAAAAGATTTTATGCCATAAAAGTTTATTTAACAACCTCAAGCTTTAAAGGAGTACCCCACGCCATTAGTGATTTTCAAAACGTTGGTTCTGAGCTGAATAAATGTGCTTGAGTTTCATGTTCTAAGACCCAGGAGATATTTGTCTGAATTTTTCGGAAAAAAGTGACAAAAACTTTTTTGTATGATCGTACCGGTATTTTTACCGCGCCCAAAAAGTCATTTTTCGACTTTATCTGTTCAACTTTTCCATTTAGCGAGTGTATTACAAATTTCGATTTTTTGTGGAGCAATACCTAAATTCGATTAGTTAAAAAAAGTGATGCGCTCAGTATTTACTTTTTTCCTTTAATTTGCCACTAATCACTGATTAAAGTCTCAAATGGCTGTTTTTGGTACCCTGAGCGTAGTTCAATTTCATTTGGAGCACAGTAAGCAAATTTTTTCGCGGAAAAAAAGCAACTTTCTTAAAATTTGCAGTTCGTGATTTTAATGCGCTCAGTATTTTTGCTATCTTTGTAGTATTTTATGCGCAGTCAAAGTTTTGCTTCCTAAAAATATCAGATAAAATATTTTCTTGGAAGATTATAATTTGTTTATAGTTTCAACAAATCATATTTTATGAACAGCCAGTTAAATTCACAGCAGTGAAATGTAGTATCGGTGTCTTTTCTCAAATAAACACGTAATCCTGTCGAAATAAGCGAAAATGACGAAAGTCAATTTAGAAGTAAATAGGAAAATTTTAATCGAATTTTTATTTTTTGGAATAAACCGATAAACAAAATTGAGAATGAGATAAAAGTTAGCATTCTACCCATGTCTGAGAGCCGAAAATAAGGTCCGTCGATTTTATCAATCTAAGAAAATTCAGAATTTTTTTTCGAAAATTTATAAATTTTTTTAAGATTGAAATCAAAAGAACTCATGCAAACAAATCAGCGCAAGGATTCAACTTAACGTTACAGACAATAAAGGAAAATTATAATATAGAAAAAATAGAAATTTTTCTCATCGAAATTTTTTTTTTTAATTTTAGGATTGAAACCGATAACAAAAATGAAATACGTAAAATTAGCTTTCTAACCATGTCTAAGAGCCGAAATAAAACCCGCGTGGCGTACCCCTTAAGCCTCGGTGCATTTGACAGATACCGAGTAATGGGCTCTTGATAAACAAACTTTTTCACTGGATGATATATTCTTCCCAAATATACCATCGAAGTGATGATTATAATCCAAGGCAACTTTGTAACTAGCGAATTTTTGCATTATGGCTTTAAGAAAATTTGAGTTCGAATTAAACTTTTCGAATTCGAGAAATTTGGATAAAAGTTCCAAACAAAATAAAAAATGCCTTATTTGTTCAATTTTTTTCAATATTGTTTCAATAACGAAAAAAATTTACAAAATACTACTTAACTTTTCGACTAGTGCCACAATTTTTATTAAGCTCTTTGAAAAACCATATGACATGTTCAGTGATTTTGGTCAAAAATAATAGAAATAATTTCGAAAATTTTCTCATTTCTGGTTCAAAAATTTTCAAACTTAGTTTTTGGAGTCTTAGCTGAAAATATTGGAATATGGCTACTTCACATATATTTTTAATAATGCTGTCGTTTGGTTTCGTCGCTCTCGTTTATACCTGAATCATACTTTTGATAAAAAATACGGTCTCACGAATAAGTTCAGCCTTCTTAGTCAAAATTATTTCACCCAACTGCCTAATTGGTAAGACCGACCCTGTCGACCGTTTTAAATTATTTCATTAACTCATGAATAAAATTACGCTCCTACCAGACCACCCTAACTCGCGAGGACAGGCCCCACCACACAAAAGCTATCATCAAAAATTGCGTATCAGCTCCTGACCAAGGTCTGTTGTTTCAAAAGAAACTCACCAATTTTCGAAAAGACATTATTGGCGCCCTATTATTTATCTATAATAAATCTATGAAAAACGGAATAAACCTAAATTGTTCTATTTACTTGTGAAATAATATAAAAAAATTTAATTATCTGCTTTTATAGGGAAGATAAACATTTTCATCAAAAACAGAATTTTTTCAATCACAAATTTGACTTAGGTGTTTTTTTAAAGTAAGATGCAGGTTTTCTGGCGTTCCGAGTATTTGAAAACCCTGTGAATCCAATATTGCAGGACGTAGAATTTTATTCCGCAACTTCGGCAGATTTAAATTTTGAAATTTCTGCGTAGGGCGGGATTATAGCAGGATTTCGAGAATTCCGTTTCCCAAAGTTGCTCTGATCGAGACTTAAAACTGGGCATGTTAACATATATGACATCAGGAGTTCGAATCTGAATCAGATTTTATCAATGACGTCAATAATGAGTCATTTTAGAACAATATTATAAATGGCTCTGATCGGCTTAAACTGGGGTTCTATACTCATTACGGCATCAGGAGTCCGAATCTGATATCAGATTTTATCAACTGACGTCATGATGAGTCATTTCTGGGTCACTTAAGGGAGTGGTGTCGCTGATTTGAGCCTCTTCCAAGGTCATTTCCCGCCAACTAGCAACGGTGATATTCCAAAAACATTTGTAACTAACAGAACCAAACCTTCGCGGTAATTTCGACTCAACAGTTATCTCTGATACAATCCCACCTACGCTTTTAAAAAGACACGCAGTTCGTACCTACTCCTTCAATTTTCATCATTTTTTTGTGTGAGCTCCGGAGAAAGCCTAAAAAATCAGCAAATTGCTTTTGTTTGAAAATTTTGCTTTCGGCGGACAAAAACGCAAAAAAACTAAAAATTTGCAAATGATCAGTTTGGGAGCTCAGGCAAAAGGTATCTCCTCCACCAGTTTGAAAGATATAGTTTCGACTCATACTGCATCTGAAAGCACAGGACTTGTTTTACAATGCATTAGAGATTTTTTTGAAAATTTTGCTTCGGCTCTCGGGGGCCATGTCAACTTTTTATTTTTAGCCAAATTGTTTGAAATGGTCAGTTTGGGAGGTTAGGCAAAAGGTATCTCCTCCACCAGTTTAAAAGATACAGTTTCGGCTCATACTGCATCTGAAAGCACAAGACTTGTTTGACAATCCATTAGAGAGTTTTTTTTAAATTTTCGACTTGGCGTCTCTTGGGGCCATGTCAACTGTTCATTTTGAGCTTAATTTGACAAAATTTAGAAACCAGAAAAAGCTTCGAAATAATTTGTTTCCGTAAATACAAACACTTTTAAGGATTTGGTGCAATTTTTAACTCGATGCGTCAAAAGAAAACAAATTAGCGCACTTTCAAATTAAATCATAATAATATCAATAATTTTTGTTTTCGTTTTTTTGGCCCGCCAAAAGCAAAATTTCGAAGTAAGAGGACAATAATGGCATTATGTGTGAGGCTTCTTTGGAGCCTGACACCAAAAAAATAATGAAAAATGGTGAAAATGAAGGAGTAGGTACGAACTGGTGTCTTTTTAAGAAGCTTTTTTAAAGCGTAGGTGTCGGCGTAGGTGGATTGGTATCAGATTACTGTTAAGTTCAAAATTACCGCGAAGGTTGGTTCTGTTAGTTACAAATGTTTTGGAATATCACCTTGCTAGTTTGGCGGGAAATGACTTTGGAAGAGGCTCAAAATTAGCGACAGCCACTCCTTAAGAACATTACTTCTATATTTCTCTGATTGGACATACCAAAAACATGGCATGTAAACTAATTAATGAACCAGAATTTCGGAATCTGATATCAGATAATGGCGTCATCATGAGTCATTTGGGGTAAGAAAGGTAAATATTTATCATTTCTCGAACAGTTCAAAATCGAAAACGTGCATTTATTATTTCAGTTAAATTTAAAAAATTATAATCCTCTTAAAAAGTGTTAATCAAAATTTTTTTTGAATTCAAAATTTAGATCAAAAATTTTGATGGAAAGTAAAAACTTTCTTTCAAAAAAAAAAAAATTTGATCAAAATTAGGTTTAGTCAAATCATTAATAAGTTTAAGTTCTAAAATTTGTGTTCAAAAATTGAAAAGTTAAGTTGAAATAAATTATTATAAATTTATGAATTAATTTTGATTTATGAGATACATGTATAAATCAAAGCGGACAAAAGTATGACGTAGGCCAGATACTGTGCAATCGTTTTCGACAGAAATGTAACTTGTTGAAGACAACTGTGACCTGGGTATCACGTGATATTGTATATCTTGCTTTTCTCACTATATTTTCTAGAACTAAAAATAAAATTCTAGAATATAAAATGTCGGATGCAAAAATATTACTTTCAACTTCCTTATGCAGAAAAATTGAAAATTCCACTGCCTTAACCCCTAGACTCATAGAGTATTGAATTCCCCCAGAGGCATGAGAGCACTTTTGGGCTTGACTTGAAGTCATATTATGGGAAAGGTTTTAGGTGTTAGGCAATTAATTTGTCGAAATCATATGAGATAAAGATAGACTCGAATTTTTAATTAATTATATTAAGACAATCCTAAATAATCACTTCATTTCCGCTGTGGAAAAGTGAAGTTAACTCGAACTGTTCTACAGAAAACCATACGATTTTATAATGAGATGCTAGTAAAAAAAATTAATGTGAAACCTTATGTTCCTTAAACCTGGTCTCCGATTCAAATACCTTATCGGGTTCGTCTGATGAAACGATAATTCTCACCTCTGAAATGATGAAATTAGTGGTAAACAATATGTCTGCGCCATATATTTCCGCCCGCTTTCCTCATCATTAGCAATTTCTCTGTTTTCAAACAAAAAGAAATAAAAAAAGTTCTACATTTAGTAGAAAACATTATATTGTTTTTTAAAGATGGTCAAGACGAATTCCTAAAACTGAGTATTTAAGACCTTTGTTGTTTAAAAATAAATTGTGAGATAAAGCGATAAAGAAAAATTTCAGAGAAATCCCAAAAAAAAGTAGGATAAAATATATTTCGAAACGGCTCATCCGAAAAAAAATTTCATCATTTTTCAGAAATTAATGCTAACTCTATGGGCGGATTTGAACCTTGACATGTCAATTTGTTTATTTTTGTCCTTATCTCCGTGTCTTTCAAAAAAAATGCAAGCCACTTTTTATGGCTCATGAGTCCTAGGGTTAAGCTTTCTGTAAACAACATTCAAAGTAGAGCCACAATTGTGGCTCTGGTGCCTTGACGGAACTTTTTTTATATGCTCACAAGAGTTAAGTAAACACACATCAGAATAAGTTCATTTCTGGAGTGTTTTGATTTTTTAGATATACAACTGACAAACAAAAAACGAGGTTCTTATCCAAAATTGCAAGAGCGAGATTTAAGTTTAGGTGATTTGAGGTTAAGGTCTTAGGATTTTAATTGAAGTGAAAAAGCGATTAAATATTACTGGTTTACTTAACCCCTGTCAGCACAGAAAAAAAAGTTCCGCCAAGGCACCAGAGCCTATATATAGGCATTTTTTCAATGCGGATTACAGAAAGCCAATGGAGTTTCATTTTTTTTGCATAACGAAGTTCAAACGATATATTTTTGCATCCGACATTTGATATTCTAGAATTTTGATTTTTAGTTCTAGAAAATTTACTGATAAGAGCAAGGTACAGCATATCACGTGATACAAGCTGACAGTGGTGTTCACAAATTATTTTGCTATCGGAATCGATTCACAAGGATCTGACCTACGTCATCGTTTTTCTGATTTGGTCTATATATAATCAATCAAAAATTATTTTTAAAAGGTCTAAAATTTTGATGGAAAAATCACAATTTTTCATAAAAAATGGTTATTTTCCGCTATAAAAGCAGATTAGTTCACTTCTGATATTATTTCTGGGTCGATATACTAATCAAGTGACTCTGTGGACAATATTTAATTGCTCGAATTAATTTTTTAATAATTAAAATATTTTCGTGAAATACTTAAAATTGAAAATTTTGAAATATCACTTCTGAAAAAAAATATCTGTTCCTGTTTACCAATTAATCTTTGTTTTGACAAAACACTTTCCTAAAAACTGGCTATTTTCAAATTTTGATTGACGTAATAGGTCGCATTTGTTTTTTTTAGAAGTAAAAGTTCAGAAAAAAAACTCAAAAAATCAACCCCCCGTAATATTTGAACAAAGTTAGATTAATGTAATCCATAACTCTGGAATGATGCGCCGCACTCACTTAATATTACTGATAGCGGGAGATCTAAGAGAAATTAGCAGAAAAAAATTTCAACAGGAACTTAAAAAATAAACACAGAAAAATGACTTTCAAAAAAAATATTTTTCCATATAAGTAGCCCTGAATTTATCTTTCACTACATAATTTCGAAATGTACATGTATTTTCATATATGTGAGAAATTTTTTAGGAGAAATAAGACAAAAATAAAAAACCTGGGCTTATGACCAGTTCGAGAAAGCCTTAAAAATGATCTGAGAGCAATATAATTTTATTTGGAAGCTGTATTTAGCCGGAGCTGTAAAAAGTAACGTTCTGGTTATGTCTTTAATCGGTTGGTTTCATTGTGCTTGCATGATACTTTCAAGGTTTTGTCCTTAAATATCCAACATAAAAACATTTTCTCGTTTGATCTAAATTATTTATTTGTTGAAATTGGGACTACAATTTCACCAACAATGTAGCACCCTCATCCCCTTAAGGGGTGGTGCATTTGACAGATTTGCATTTTTTGTCTTTTATGTGGAAACTTTTGCACTCTAAATTTTCGGATAAATCTTTTCCGACACAAGTTGCCACTTGTTCAGCTTACATTTTTTAATCTTGTGATTTCTTCAGATCGATTTTTTTTTTATAATATGTCTTTTGACAAAACACTCAGAACAACGCGCTTTGCTATCAAGGTGTCTCATAAGATTACAGTAAAATTTATTATTTGATTACTTAGAAGCCTAAAAATCGTCTCGACCACCAGCTTCAATTATTAATTTTAAAGATTTCTAGCGTCAAATCGAAATATTTAAATTTTAAAAAAGCGGAAAAAAGGAAATTTTACCATCCGAGAAATTTTTTCTTCATGAGTTTAATTTATCAATTTGATCGTCGGTGGCATGGTCGTTACCAGTTTACAACTTTAGCGTGTAAAGTTTTTTATTCTGGGATAACAAGAGGGGCTTTTGATGGCATTTCTTGCCGAACCGTGAGTTTTGTTTCAAAAAGTTGATTCGAGTATAATCCAAGCGCCGAAGAAACAAACGAGACATATTTAATTATAGTGAATGTAAGCGTCATTCCATTATACTTAGCTAGGACTTCCAACAAACATAAGCTTGAAAAATTCTTAAACAAAAATGAGGAAAAATTTCGAAATATTCTCCAAATCAGTTCGACCGCACTAATCTCCGAGAATTCATATGAAATTTTTCAATGCCTATATAAAATATGGCTGACGTCAATACCGGAAAAGTTAAGTGGCTTTGAGAAGCTTTTTCGTGTGATTGAAACAAATTGACTGTTATAAAAAAATTCTTGAACACAAAATAAGGCATTTCTTGATAATGTTTCGGAACTTTTTTCAAAAATATCGTCATGAATGTTGTCGAATTCGAAAGTTTAATATCGCAACCAAATTTTTTTACAGGAAGCATTAACTTAAACATTCCGTAGATACAAAAGATGCCGGAGTATGAAACATTACTTTGAGGTTATTTATGAGAAGATATACTTAACCCAGTAAAAGTTTTTCGTCCAGAGCATTAGCCGTATCTGTCACAAAAATGGACCGACTCCTTAGTGATATTGCAAAGATAAACAAAATTCGTCTATGTATCAATCATTGACCCTTGGATCATTTGGATTTTTTTGTGAATGTGATGTCCTTTTCTGACAAATACAAACGCTTTGCGATTATACTTGTTCACTTGCTTTAACTTAAATCTCGAATACATTTATAGGTTAAACATTTCAATTTTCGATTTAACCTCAAAAGCAGTGTTAAAAAAGTTTGAAGGGCATCTTGATCAACGTTTAGCTTTGAAATTGAATTTATAGAACTCACCATTTGCAGCTTTTTCTATTTCATCTTGATTGGGCGTACCGGGTACATAAGGTTCTTCAAATACTGACACAGAGGGAACAAACCGCTCCAAGGTCGAAGGTTCATCAATTTCAGGCGAAATCTAAAATTTTACGTAAAACAAACAAAAATTTACGTTTTAACCCTTGTGAGCACAGAGCCACAATTGTGGCTCAAGCATACCTAAAATCATTCAAAAAAAGCAAAAAACGGGATCGTAGAATCTTTTCTTTCAAATAAATTATTTCGAATGTTTGGTTCCAGTATTACGGGATGTTGATTTATTAGAATTTTTGCCTATGTTTCACTTCCTGAAAAATTATTA
>SCLH01000602.1:270574-304302 GCA_004367855.1 Oikopleura vanhoeffeni
AGCAACTATGGTCTGATTTTGAACAGAAACGGTGCTAGAGATCAAAAAATAATTTTGATGAAAAAGTTTATTTTTTTTCTAGAATCCGCTGTGTTCAAAATCAGACCATAGTTGCTAATATCGTTTCCAGCAAACCGTACCCAAGGAATCTTTTGGTGGCATTTAAATTTTCTAATTCTCACTTTCATATTCAAAATTGTCGATTTCGCGCACTTTTTTGTCGATTTACAGCCAATCAGGTCGAAATTCGAAAAAGTACTTCATGCAAGATGTTCATCAACCTTTGCAAAATGTTCTGTATGCATAAAAATGAATTCATAAATACAACGAAAAAAAAATACGACTTTTAGTGGCAAAAATGGCCAAAAGCGACACTTTTCGTTATTTTTGAAGCACTTTTAGGGTGAAAATGGGAAAACGACGATACCAGTTGTTTCGTTATAAAAATATACATTATCTGTGAGAAAATAAAATTGTTTTGAAATTAGGCGAAAACAATAAGACTTTCAAAAAATTTTTTTTGCTCGCGGTCAACTCAATTTACCGGTTGGTCGAACATGCTATGAAATAAGTTAGAAGTAAAATGTGTTCCAGAGATTACGCAAACGTACCGTATTCTCTGATATCTGTTTAGTAAGATTGTTATGAAGGAGATTAAAAAGTTTATTGGAGCCTTCGAAAAAGCCGCTTTGTCCGTAACCTACTACAGACCCCCAAAAATCCGGAGCACACTGAATAGTAGACACGGTCTTAAAGTTTGTTTAGGGGGTTTGGATCCGGCAGATGCGTACATTTTTTTCAGAGGCGGATATATGATGAAAGAGAAAAGACATGGGAAAATTTATTTTTTTATTCTTTAATCTTTCAATAAAAGTGTGTTGCAAACGTTAACTATTTTTTAATCTTTCTTAACACTTACTTTGAAGTTATACCTCATCTGTGAGAAATATTAGAAACCACTTTTCATTTGGAACTCGCCATTTCCCAACTGGGTACACCCGACCAGTAGAATTTTTTTTGAAACGTATATTAACTAAACTTCAGGACATTGTCGGGCTGTAAGTGCGCTTCGAAAAGTCTTCTGGTTTCTAGTTGTTTGCCCGTGAAATTAAAAAAATTTTGCTTTGATATGAAAGTTTTTTTTTTCCATGAAAATGGTCAAAAATGGCGAACAAAGTTAGAGATAAATACAACTTTTTTTGAGGATGTAAGAAAATTGATCCTTCAATTGCGTTTTGATAATAAAAAAATGTTCTTTACTATCATTAAATTAAATGGGGCGCCTAATTACACCCACAATTTTATTTGGTATTTTTTACTAGCCACAAAATTTCGTTAAAATTTTAGTGCCAGCGTAATTATGCGGAGTGTTACAACGAGTGGTTTAAAAATTTCAACCGATGAGTTTAAGAAAAATCTGAAATTCGCGGCGACCAACTCATTAGTTTGACATGACGGATATTTAGTACCCGTACAAAAAGAATACAATAATAAGGGATTTCACCTGGATTTTTTTATTTGAGAATGTCGAACAAACCATCAAATTGCAAAATTTTTCGACATTGGATTTGCGGCAAAATTTTCATAATCAGTTGTCCATGAAAATTTCGACAGATTGAAAAATAAGATTTTTATGATTTTTCAAACGGCTGTCACGAAATACTGTAGACATGGCATGACAAAAAGGTAAAAACGTGGGCTAATTTTTTTTTTGAGTTTTTATCTCACAGATTTTAAAAAAAAATAAGTGAAAAAATTTTGGACAAAAAATCTGTTCATGTAATTTGCTTTGATTTTTGTTTTTTGAAAAGATTTTAAACGAATTCCAAAAATTAAGTTTCGGACTGAAATCTTTTCCTAAAATTATGACTAAAAATTATTTTTAGTAATGTAGACGTGCACATTTATTCTGGTGTCAGGGCTTCAACGTATAATGTAAAGCACAAAAAAATAAAAGAAACAGCTAATTAATGTTTCGTTGTAGTTTCACATTTTGACTCAAGTCTGTCGAGTCCGATGCCTTATCAGTAGCCCATGCTGCACCAAACGCCTTAAATGGCATGTACTTATTAATAATAAATTCTATACTTGTAAGCGGACAAGGGTAGTAATAATTCTTTTGTCATCACTTTCGTGCTTCAAAAAAGCGTAAACTTTTTATTTTGAAGAGCATCAACAGTACCAAGAAATAAAAATATTCAAATTTAGCATAACCAAATATTACGGTTTTTGAAATTAACGATAAACCGGACACGAGCGGTCGGAGAGAGAAATTTCAGTTGAAGTCCAAAAATATTCTAAGAATTGAAAGTGAAATATTTTTTTACCTCTGCATTTCTGGAATCAGGTCTATTTCCGTTCGTACCATTTGTTTCGGGCGCCGTTTCTCTCGTCGGTTGATCATTTTCTTTCGCCGTCCTCTGCCAGTTTTGAATAAGCCGTCTTAACCGCTGTTTAACTAAAGAAAAAAGTGTGGGTTAAAAAAGTTTGGTATGTCATTTTGTTGCCATACTGTCGCCTCGCTCCGCACTGAGCTTTCGTCGAATGTTGTTCACCAAATGGCCGATGCGATATTGGTGGAGGTCAGACGTCGTCAAATTGATTTGTTCCAACAGGCCGATTGCTTTCAATACAGACTCCAAATTCGTGATCTAAAAATAAATTTTAAGCTAAATATAATTTTTTAGCCAAAAATAAAATAGAGCTTTCTTGATTTACTATTTTTGTTAAAAGATGTTGGTTTGTGAAAAAACTTTTCTGTTAATTAAGATGTATTTTGCAAAAAGACACTAAAACGTCCGCTTAGACAAATACGACAGTAGATTTTTTTGACAAAATATATCTTTTTAATTATTAAATTTTTTTCGGAAATTCCTATACTTTTTGACTGCTACATTTTTATGGTCTCCGAAAATTTCCCATTTTGTTGCGAGACTTTATTTCGGGTTTTCAGAAAAAAAAGCTCAGGTTTTGATATTTCAAACCATATATAACTTAAATTCTCCCAGAGACGGTCACTACGAATATAAGATCAAAATAGCATACAATAAAATTTGACACAAAAAAAACGAATATTAATTTTTAAATTATGTATTATTTTTTGGAAAGTTTCCATCATTTTTTAAGATGTCACATATCTATTTATTATGCCTTAGGTTCTTATTTCAAAAAAGGTAGCCCTGGTGGGGTCGAATTTCATTTTTGAGATTTTTGTTTGGAAATTCCTGATTTTTGGACCCTTCTCAGTCATTTTCATGCAAAACGTTATACTAGTAGTCATATAGTAGAGGTTTTCTATAAAACAATAATTTCGGGTGAAAATCGGCTATGTAGACCATCAGCTCAAGGGAAATTGTGACCTAAAACAACAAAATCGTATGTGCCGATTCGGGCTTATCTCGTCCGCCGTTTGCATGCATCTAAATGGCAACGGACCGAAGCCGATTTTTTATCTCACCCACAATTATAAGCGATTTTTCGAATAAAAATATAAGTAAATTTTCGTATATCCCCTCAATATAGGCGTATTACGAGAATAATTATCAACACTGAAAAATCTTGTCTTGTGTTTTAACTGTGTCATTATGGTGTACATTTTTAGAATAATGGTTCTCATAGAGAAGTTTTGGATAAGGCGGCGTAAAAATTTATCACTTCCTATTAAGGGACAGCTGCTTGATTTTGTGCCAGAAGCATTTAATCAATAATAAGAATAATCAAGACCTTGTTATTCGCTTCTTCCGGTCAAAATTGTTCCCGCAAAATAAGCTGTTGATTAATATATTTTTTTTATAAAATTTAAATCTAGTTAGATGAGAATTGTACAAACTTAGGCACTTTGATATTGCAAGTTAATTGACATTCGGATACTAGTTACTATATGATATAGCGCTATATCTATTTGCCTGGTACTTGGCTGGGGCCTTTTTGGCCAAATGGTTTTAGTCATTAATTCGGCTTTTTTGAAACGACTAATTCCGGAGTTGAGTTTTTTGGATCAGCTCCAAGACTGAGCCCACAAAATATTTAGAGAAAAATAATTTAAAAAAAATGGTCCGAATCAGACCATTGTTTCCAATTATTTTGACAAAAACTGATAATTAAACAATTGCAGTTATCTCAGAAAAAAAGGTCAGATTCGAACCATTTTTTTTTATTATTCACTAGATATTTGTGCTCATTTATACAATACGGTAGGTGGAAAGGGTATTTACGTAATAAATAATGGCTTTTATGGTTGGTAATGGGTTGACGAAATAAATAGTATGCCTATAAGTTCCACTAAGTGACAGTCTCAGTTAAATCGGCTTCCACAGCATCTGAGGCGAAACATGCCAACATCGACAGATTAAATAAGCTTGGTCGACTACTTTTTTAGGCCGTAAAATTTTAGATTTGATTTTTTGCCGAAGCCGTGATTAGGACCCCAATTTATTTTTGCATTGGGATCTGACAAAATTTCTCTAATTTCAAATTATTTTGCGGATTTTTTCAAATAATCCCTCAAATTCCAATAGAAGATTATAAAATGTGATTCTGAAAAGGACTCCAAATGACGCCGTTTTTTTTACTTATGTCTAAATTGTTGCATTGAATAGATTGAAGTTGTATGATAGCTCATTCGAAAGCTAGTTTGAAACTAACTAATGCACTAAAGTCTGGACCTGTACCATTAACCGGTTCACCGGATATAAACCGGAATTTCATTTTTTGGTAGGTTCAAATCTCGATGAGCCCAAAAACATTTTTCTGAACATTAGCCGGAAAGTTAATTTTTTATGTTTTTTCATTTTCTTTTAATATTTATTCGATAAATTTTTTTGACAACGACCGAGGATGTTTGGCGCTAAAACTTGAAGGGGCTGGTGCAAACGCGAACCACTGGTTAACCCGAAGTTACCGGTTGAATCTTAATACCTTGATAATTCTAAACCATGGCACTCAGGAGTTCATTTCGGCACCAATTTTGTAAGCCGCAATTGCAAAAAATAGGCAGGATAAATTCGGTCAAAATTTCAATTTTAGCACACAAATACCGACGCGTACAGTCGCGACGGTGCACCGCGGTGCTTCAAAATGACTTTTGTTAAAATTTAAAATGATAAGTCATAATGGGCTCATTAATAAGGTCATTTAATAAGGTTATTATTTTTTTCGGATTTAGAAATGGATTGAATTACATAACTAGACGGGAAGATAAGTTATATCGATTACGGGGCTTCCTCGCACATATTAGCCAAAATTTTTATATAATTAGGCTTTTTAAAACGACTCATCAGATTAAGTTCTTAGATAGATCAAACTCAGCACAAATATTTAGAATAATAAAATTAAAAATTGGTTCGAATCGGACCATCTTTAGATTTTTTTCTGAGATTCCTGAAATTGTTTAATTATCAGTTTTTGTTAAAAAATTGGAAACAATGGTCGGATTCGGACCATTTTTTAAATTCATTTTTCTTTAAATAATTGGATCAATCG
Source organism: Oikopleura vanhoeffeni (assembly GCA_004367855.1). Lineage (NCBI taxonomy): Eukaryota > Metazoa > Chordata > Appendicularia > Copelata > Oikopleuridae > Oikopleura > Oikopleura vanhoeffeni. Next base: position 276,056 of record SCLH01000602.1, read on the forward strand.
GATGAGTTGTTTTCAAAAGCCTAATTATATAAAAATTTTGGCTAAAAAAATAGTTAATATGTGCCAGGAGGGCCCGTAATCGATATAATTTAATATAACGAAATCCTGCCCGTTAATATGTTTTCGTACCAGTCAAGATTAATTTCAAATCTCAAAGTAGAGAAAGAACCCCAGAAGATTATCAGCCTTATTTTTTGAATTTAGAAATTAAATAACCTCCGCAAATAAAAATCGATTTCGCTTAAAATTCAAGACTAGACTTAATCGATCAAAAATGAGAATGAGCTTGCTCTCATATCTGTAGGACGTCACGTTCGCCTGCTAGAGGTCAATTTTTAAAATTCTTATAACTCAGCATATATCAGATCGACTTAATTGTTCGGCTAAGGTCACTTTTTTGAATGAGGTCACCTTAGGTTTTTTTTTAGGTGGGCACACCCTTCTCATGACGATTATGGGAAACCATAGGCGATATCGAAAAACGTTTTGTGTCATTCTAACGCCTACTAAAGAAAGCGTCAATGGGAGAAATCTTTGTCTTATTCATCTGAACTACCGGTCACGCGAAGATCTATTAATCATACGGTATTTCAGTGGGTACAAAATTGGAGGATAAAATAAAAATGATAACTCGTTTTTTTTTTCTTTTTCCGGTCTCAAGGAAGTTCCAGCATCTTAAAAATATATGCTCATAGCGAGTAAAGTGGTGTAGAACGATTCGTTATTATTATCCCTTTTTATGTCAACTTTTGGTTAGAATGCGGTTCGCCTACTAACTGTTCCACTTTAACGTGTGATTTTAAACTGTGTGGCTACGCATTCTAGCCGAAGAAAGTGATAAACGGGAATGAACCAAACATATTAAGAGAGTTTAAACTTCCGCTGATTTTTTCAAGAAAAAAAGAAATGGGCCCATCGAAGATCGAGACCTACAGAAAATTAAATTTGTCCGTGTTATATCCGGTTGCAATACCGGATATCAGATAACTTCATTATATGAAGAATTTCTCTATTGGAGTCTTTTTTTAGTTGTGCAATTGAGATGCAAAAAACCATGTTCTCGATATCTGCCTTATGTTTCTCTGTAATCGTCATGAAAGGGTGGGCCCACCTAAAAAAAAGTACCTAAAGGTGTATCTTTTTCAAGAGAAAGAGACAAGATATCAATAAACAGTTTCAGCATCTGAATCTTGACTGAATTTAGAATGGTAGAAATTTTTCTTGATTTCTGGTGATGATCAGTTTACCGGTTATTGGCCAAAAACCGGTAATCATGATTTGCAAAATTTTTATATCATGGTACTTAACAATTTTCAAGAGTGTTATTCAAGAATTTCGAAGTGTCTGAAGTTAAAGATCTGCATATTTTCTTTATTTTTGGTGCCGGACCATAATCATATAAATTACGGGGCCCACCCGAACAAATCAGCCACTTTTTTAGCCAAAATTTTTTTATATAATTCGGCTTTTGAAAACTACTCATCCGATTAAGTTCTTAGATAGCTCAAACTGAGCACAAATATTCAGTGGATAATAAAATTGGTCCGAATCGGAGCATTTTTCTGAGATTACTGAAATTGTTTAATTATCAGTTTTGGTTAAAAAATGGGTAACAATGGTCTGATTCGGACCATTTTTTTTTAATTTATTTTTCTCCAAATATTTGCGCTCAGTTTGAGAACTCAAGTGATGAGTCGTTTTCTAAAGCCGAATTATATAAAAAATGTTGGCTAAAAAGTGGCTAATTTATTCGTGTGGGCCCCGTAATCGATATAACACGGAACTTTGATCGCTGATTCCTGGGCACGCGATTAACCTAATAAATCAAGAAAAAAAGTTTACCATTGTAAATTCAGCAAGATTCAGACGGAAAAAAAGTTTATTGATATTTTGTCTAGTTTTTCTGAAACATATACGGTATATATCATATACCCCTTCACCGTGGCACCATTCAAAAAATTACCTCAGGTCTTAAAACGGTACGAGGTTACAACATTGTGTCAAAAGTACAACTGTGGGTTATCCTGCAAAGACATCCAAGATTCATTTCAAAGTCACTTCGATGGATTTTAGTAAAAATTTTAAATATTTGGAAATCAATTTTTTCGTACAAGAATTTGAACCATTGTTTTATTATACAGCCGACATCATTTGAGCATCATTTGAATTGTTCGAGATTCGAATAAAATTGTGCTGCCGGCAAATATAAACGTCTGAACGACAACATAGAAAAAGTAATCCGAATTTCATGAAGCAATAAAAATGAAATAACTTAAGTTAAATTATCTCGGCAAAATAATATTTCTATTATTGTCCCGTCGTATTTCATACAATGTATCATTAAATCAATAAATTAATATTTATTGTATGAATTTTCGGGTTTCACCTTACATCAGATGCTGAACAAAAATGGTTGCAGTAGATTTCTGTCCAGTATTTGATGAAGCGTGAAACCCGAAAATTACTACAATAAAAATACATATCACTTTATTTATTTAATTAAATATGTATTGGCATGCCATGGCATACAAGACCAAATGAATTCTCTATCAATCGTTGATTGAAAATTTTGAAATAAATGTCAGGAAAAAATTTCGTTCACAATTTAATATCGAATTTGACTGATTTCCGAGGACATTTTTCAAATATACCTCCAGAGACGGCCAATATATATAATAAGACCGCTCACTATATAAAAATGCAACGTATTTTGATTTTTTAATGATGCGATACAATTTTGACCTTTAGGTGTTGAGGTTACGATTCATTCTATCATTTTCGAAAGATAGAAATTGAGAAGAAGTTTCTCGCAGGTTAACAAAAAGTAATTTCGTTCGCTCATTTAAAGTAGTAGTAGTCCTCGAAATTGCAAAATTAATAAAAGCTTACTATTTTATCTGTGCAATTGGACCTACTATTACTCAATGAGCGAACAAAATAACTTTTCCCTGCGAAAAACTTTCTCTCCATTTTTCCAAAATGATTGAATACATCGAAACCAACAATTCTAGCAATAAATTAGATATATTTTGTAAATGCTCTCAGTCGGTCAAATTGAAAAAGTAAATCTGATTTATTTCCCGCCATCCTAAATTTTGGCGAATCGTATACATCTTGAATATATTTCGTAACTACTTCATGGCTAGATTAATAAGCAATATTTTAGAGAAAAAATAACCGTGAAAGATTCATCCACTATTTATTCGTTTTAGATATGATGAAAAAAATTGAACAAAATCATCGAATTTTAAAATTTACAGATGGATTATTTGAAATATTACTGAAAACCGTAATTTACAGGTCGATTTGTAATATTAATTTTTACACGTGACAAATTGTCACTGACAATATTATAAATATGATCCATTGGATTTTGCGATAAAAATAAGTGTTGTTATGAATCCTGTGGGAAAAATGATTTTTTCACAATATACTACTACAGTACATGTATATGAGTCAAATAAAAAATAGACAAACATTTCTAACAGTTATTGTTACAGTGAAACCACACCACTGCTGGTTCTAAAAATAGCCTGGTTTTCACGTGATTTTGAATTGGGGAGATTTGAATGAATGAACTAGTTGGTCACTTTAACCCCCTCACACCTAAACGCCATTCGGGGACGCGAGATTTTTTAAATCCTCAAAATGAGATAGAAATAATTNATAGAGTTCGCAATTTTATTTCGAGTAATGATTTTAAAAATTTGATGTGACTACCAGTTCAAAAGATATTTTATCCTACTTTTTTAAGGATTTTCCTCTAATTTTCGTGAAAAAATGTAAGCATAAATACGACACATAAAATCAAAAAAACACTCGATTGCGCGAATAATAATTCAGAAAGCCAAGGTTTGAGTTATTCATTTATAATTTTCATATCACTTTGGAAAAATGGTTTTGGAAAAAACCTTAACTTCGTTTTTTATGGCTTATATCGATCAAAGGTAATTAAATTTTTGAAAAAATGAAACGTATAAAATTTAAGTCTGATCTTGATCTCGGTAAATTTTAAATAATTTCCACTTTTTTATTTCCCAATTCACCGTAATAAGACTTCAAAGTTCATCAAAGCTATTTTAATAAAACTTGTTTCTGATTTTTTGGCTAAAAGAAAATACTACGAATATAAAACTATTCCGCATTTTGATTGGCTGAAGGCAGTAAGCGTCGATCGATATCGAGTTGTAGACAAAAAAGTTAACGGTAATTTTTTTTTTGTCTACAACTGGATATTGATTTATAACGGACCAATCGGGTTACTGGAAGAAATTGTTGTCTATGCTTAATTTGAATCATATATATATAAACACATAAATACTATAGTAATTTAGGAAAAAAATTGATTTGGCCAATTCCGATATTCCACCAAATTTTTTTACCATATTTAAAGATGTGAAAGCAATAGATTCCGAAAATATAATAAATTGATTTTTCGTTGACCAAGTTGGCGTTTGAAATGATTAATATCACGGACTCCGTAATTCGAAGAATATTTTTTAATGCCTTTTGAGTGCATTTTTAAAATAAAAAATCAATGCTAGATGCCTTGATCCCATAATACGGATTTCAAAAATAAATTGTTTTTTGTTCACTATTTGCATGTTATAATTGGTTGTATAATTATCTTGTATCGATAAAATATTAGTAAAAAATCTATTATAAATAATGAAATTTTTTTATTCATTTTTAGAAAATACGGAAAAAGAACAGAATTGTTCGTAGGAAACGTTTTAAATTTTTTTTTATTATCACCAGATGAATCGAAATGTTGTGGTGAGGTTCATTGCCGGTAAAGTTGCCTGGCAAAAAATACTTTATTAAAAATATTTCTCAAAAAATTTGAAACAAAGTTTTTTTCAATTTTAAAAAAATAACTGTGTGCAGCATAAATATTTTCTTATGAAATTTGAAAAAAATGGTACAAAATTTACCATTGAATTTTAATGAACAAAATGTTACCTGGTACTATTCTCGGTGTCCTTCATGATTATTAAAAGTACTTCATCCAGAAAAATATTTTTTTCAAAATAATTCAAATTTTTTTTGAATAAAGTGTTTTTTCAATTTTAAAATTATAAACATTATGATGCAGCATTAATATTCTGTTGCTAGCGTATGCTGAAGATACATTCGCCCATATTATGTTAAAAAGTGATTCAAATTTTGACCATTGAATTTGAATTAAAAAATGTTACTTGGAACTGTTCTCGCTATCCTTCATGATTATTGAAAAGTACTTAATCGAAAAAATATAATATGTCACGTTTTTGCTTTCTTTTTTCCAATTTGCATAACTTGCTATCCCCCATTGAGAACGATTAATTTTGGCAAATACCTACGTATTTTTCAGATTAAACCAATAAAAACGGTGAAATTCAGATTTATGCAAATTGGAAAAAAGAAAGCAAAAACGTGACATACTGTAGTTCTTCAAAAATTCTTTGAAATTAATTTTTTTTTAATTTCAAAATTTAAAAATATCGACGCAGCATGAATATTCTGTAGCATATTATTGAGTATGCTAAAGACACCTTCGCCCATATTTTGTTTAAAAATGATACAAACTTTGACCCTTGAATTTCAATTTAAAAATGTTACTTGGCACTGTTCTCGATATCCTTCACGATAATTAAAAAGTACTTCATCAAAAAAAATATTTGAAAAAAATATTTTTCAATTTTAAAATTAAAAAAATAACGATGCTGCTGATTGAGTTTGCTAAAGATACCTTCGCCCATATAGGATGTCCCATTTCTTGATTAAAAATGATACATATTTTGACCATTGAATTTGAATTAAAAAATGTTACCTGGTACTGTTCTCGGTGTCCTTCATGATTATTAATACTTCCTTCAAGCATCAATTTAATTTCTCGCGCTTGTCGACTCATATTATTCTAGAAATTCGAATCTCCTGCCGAACTAGTCTATTAGCCAATCATATCAGCCAGTCACTCCCATCAAAAAAGAATAGAGATTTAACTCCCTAACCGATTTCCGGGTTACATATTCTCTGCGCCGTCCAGGGTCGAAAAGAGTCTTACGGGTTAAAATGCGCGGAGAGGTTAAATAGTTCGCCTAAGGACTTTTTGCGGCGGCGGGCAATAGGCTGCTCTTTGCCGGGGCCTGTGGATTATCTAAACAGTAAATTTAACTCCTGGGCCGCTGGCTGGGCGATCTGAAAAGAATATAAAATGTGAATATAAAATAGAACAGTGTAAATGCATGTGATATTCAATGAACCAATAAAAAGATCGAAAATCGAGCTGAAACCCGATCGCGCACGATCCGTATAATAATACACCCACTTCGTGAAACCCTACCCCTGCTCATAAAAAAAGTCTGAGAATAAAATCTGAGAGAAAAAATTCATGTCGCAGTTTTTTAGAGACAAGCCTCTTAGAGAACGGGCGGCGACGAGCTGGCATAATAATACAGGTGAGCAGTTACAGTGATCGATAAACTTGCCTACGGGGATTTACAGTATCATTGGCGATTAGAAAAAAATATGTAAAAGTCAAAAATGGGCCCCGATTTTATTGACACATCTTGTAGAGAATTTTTTAGCTGTCATTTTAGCCAAAGGATTTTTTTGTTTTAGATTTTTTCACAAAAAATTATTTTAAAGGTCCGAAATTGGGCCACCATTTTTGACCTTTGAACCAATGTTTTTGAAAAAAATCTCAAATAAAAAATTTGGGCTCAAAATGACCGAAAGAAACTTCTCTACAAAATGCGTCAATAAAAGCGCTACCCACTTTGACTTTCAAAATTTCTTATTTTCAATCGTCAAAATCGACTCAAATATTAATTGTAACTCGTTTTGTAGAGATGTTTTTAACTCTTAAAAATTGGTTGTGATTTTGGTTTTCTCTGAAAAACAGTTTAGAAAAAACAGTTATGTGCGAAAAAAGATTTTGCTTTAAACTGTTTTCCCGACTAATTCGGCCTAAAAAATGTCTCGGAACCTAAGGACGCACATTTTTCCAAAGAGTCTACTGCGGTGCTCGTTGAAGGACGCTCTTTCGTCTAAAAGTTTGCCAGGTTCGCTATAAGGACACATGTTTTAAAATTTGTACCAAAAATTTTAGGCCCTTGTGGGCCTAAACAGCATCTCGCAAATTTCATTGTTTACGTGAGAAGATAAGATTTTTTTACGTACGGAAATCAGATTGTCCTTATAGAGGCAATCTACAATACAAGTGTTTGCTCTCTAGCACGCTTTCAAAATGCTCGATAAACTATCATTTTTTGATAGAAGCTAGTTACAAAATTTCGATGGTGTCTTCATTTATTATTTTGAAAAATGTTCATTTCACTTAAAAACTTTCTTGTATTTTTGACTCGTTAAATTGACCTTNAGAAAAACACATCGAACTTTACCCTACCATGCTTTGACCTTGTTGCCTAAGCTTTTGTTCCCAGCTTGATTATCTAAATGTGATTATACAGTGGGATACAAGAAATTTTGGAATGGGCAGAATGTCAGACTCAGTAAAAGTCGATTTTCTTCGAAACAAAGTAAAATTACGCAGAAAAAGTAAAAGGAACATTTCTTGCTGTAGTTCAAAATATTTCATTTTCTCAAAAGTACGCATTATAATCCTTGTCAAGGGTAAACTGTATATTTTTTGCTTCTTTACATATTCCCTGGCAAACAAATCTCGGAGTCACTTAGTTTCAGTAATAGCTCGAAAAATATGAACTAAAGTCAAACTATGGCGAAATTCTATATTATGCCGTAGGCGGGAATTCCGATCAGAAACATGCATGAAATGTCTATTTTACGGTGTCAAATATAATTCAGGTCTACTCTCATGTTAGCACCCCTGAATTCTTTCTTTACAGAAAAAAAAGTCTCAAAATATTGCGTCCTACTGAAAAAATCCACTATGACAAATAGTAGCGTATCAAAGAGGACATCACAGTTCTTGAATGTCTCAAATTTGAATATAAAAATAATTTATAATAAAGTTTTATTGTATCGTAAAAAAAGTTTATTGCGTACAAAAAAATATTTTGTATTTTGATCTAATTTCGCTATGAAATTGAGTCATAAAAAAGTACATGTGATCAGTAAGTAATAACGTTTCGCTATAGAAACGAATTAAATGGCAGATTGAATGACCCCTTTTTCGATGAAGATTCCGTTTTTTGGAATAAATGCAAAGAAAGTTCGGATCAAAATTTCTACGAATATCCGAAAAATTGCGTTAAAGTTATGCCCATTATGTGTTTTAATACAGCCAGTGTTTTTTACTTGCGAAATGAAATTGTCATTTAGGTAATTACGGCCAATTAAAATGGTAACTAGGTGGATTTTATTTTTGAAAGCGAATTATAGCCGATGTCAAGGGTTTGAAATATAATCCACCTAGTTACCATTTTTTATTGGCCGTAATTACCTAAATGACAATTTTCATTTCGCAAGTAAAAAAAAACACATACTGTAAATATACGAAACACTTCTTTTTAAGAGTTATTTCACATCAAATGATTATGATAATAAATCGAAAGCTAAGGTGGTTTTTTTTTAGGAGCTACGCCCAAATGACGGCTTTCTGGTATTTGGATAAATATTATGTTTTTGAATAATCACATCAAATGCATTGTATTACAAAATAGACTGATGTTGTTTGCGTCTATAAAGACACACTCTATGAGGACAATATGAAAATATATAGCCAAACATACGACTTTTATTCTGGCCTTCTATAAGGACAATATGAACGAGAAGGGACAATTTTTTCAAAATGTTTAAGGTGAAGTTTAAAAAAAGGTTTTTCATTATCCAGCCAAAATAAATGTTTATATTTAATAAATGGCATCCGAAAATCTGGCTTATGTTTTAACTTTTTACCGTAAATTTTCAATTTTTTTGTTGTGTTTTTGAAAAGTAAATTCAATTGGCCACAAAACACTTTATAGGACAATATAACAAAATCCCAGCTGTCTTTATAGAACAAAACGTAGTTATAATTTTCGTATTAAAAAATCCATATCATTCGTACAATTCACAGTTTAAATGCAAAGTCAAAAGAGTTCAAATCTACTTAATATAACATATACAGTAGGTGTTGGAAATGGGCAACACTGGCAATGAGCAACAGTGAGGGCAATGGGCAACACTTTTGAGCCAAATTGATTCGAAAATTGGGCTAAAATGATGCCAGTTGGCAACGTTGAAGGCAATGGGCAACACTTTTGCCCAACAGCTTGTATGTTGCCCATTGCCAACACCTACTGTATCGAGCTTTTTTTGTCTCTACTCCTGTGGGACTGTCCGCTTAAATTCATATGAAGAAATCAGAAAAACTTAAAAACACCACCGGGTAAATTTTACCCTCATTTTAACTGTGAAAATGAAACAAAAATTGATAAAAAACCGCTTTAGAGTCAAATTGGCGAAAATATTAGACCTGAGCCTGTCCGTCCAGGTTGTCCGTTTAAAGTCATACTACTGTACTCTCTAAAGATGAAATTGTTTAGGAAATGACGACGATTACAATGAAAACGACATAGATTTTGTGGTCTCTGACAATAATCAAGACTCGGGTTCTACCGGAAATAGTACCGGTTCGTCAGATCTAGAAAATCTCCCCGCAAAAGATTACAAACAACGCGAGAAACATTACAAAAAAACGCAACGAAGAGGAGTTAGAATTGAAACCGACTCCGAAACTGAAAAATCAGATTTGAGTGATGGTGAAAAACCATTGAAAGGAAGGGTTATTTAAATTCACTTATTTTACATTATTTCGTTTCTGTAAGGACAAAATGGCTTCCAGGAAGCGTTTGATAACCCGTGGAAAAGCATCAGGATCGACGGCACGAAGAAATAATGAAATTGAGAGTTCTGAAAATGAAATTAATCATAATTTATCTGTGTCTTCAAGAAGGTCGAGAAGGATAAGAAAACGCACCCGACCAAAAAAGGAGGGTTCTCTAAAAACGAATTTAAAAAAATTGCTTCAAAATGTTTGGCCAGTAAACTATTCATTTTTTATGAAAGTTGGTTTCAAAAATTTGGCTTATGCATTCTTTTATTATGTTGAAAAATAGTTCGTTACGCTTTAAAAATGCTTCTTATTTCTAATTGGTTTAGAGAAATTGACCCTTGAAAATCGGCCCTCAGTCGGGTCTATCGTTCTTGAAGTTCTTAATTTTTTCCTCGCATATTTCTTTAAAAGTGCGTTTTTTCCTGAAATTTTCTAGGTTAATGATATTTTACCCAAGTTAAGATGATAGAGCGGAGAGCAAAGAAAAATTAGAACTACAAGATGGTCAGACCTACAGCATGTCACATTTTTGCTCATATTCTTACTTTTTTGCAGGACCTAACCTAAACCGATCAAAACGTTTAAATTTACGAATACGTAGGTGCTTCACAGATTTACATGCTTATTGACCAATCAGCGGTGTCAATCATATTTCTGCAAAAAGCTAAGAATATGAGCAAAAAGGTGACATACTGTAGTAAAATGTTTTCTCTTTTTCAATGTCAATTTTCTCTAAATTAATCAAAAATAAGCCAATTTTGAAAAGTAAAACGAAAAAATTTTAAAATGAGAAATAAAGGCACCAGGAAAATTTTTGTGACTAACTTTCAGAACAAAATTTTACCGATCGAGCATTTTGAAGCACCATGCTGCATGGTAAAATTTTGAAGTTAGTCACAAAAATTTGCCTGGTTCATGCTACACATTCGATTTCGAAAATAAGATCTTACTAGTAGTAAACATGAAAAAAGTTTGATATGATAATTAGATGCAAAGTATAATTATTTTGGGAGTATATATTTTTGGTCGACTTTTTTTCGCCTATCGTTTGCTATGAAAAATGCGTAGGCGCAAAAATGCATACTTGAAGAAAAATCGTGTGCAATAGTCTATTATGCTATCAAAATGTATCCAAAATTTGCATTTTTGCGACGTAAAATGATCTATTGCCAATAGATCATTTTACGTCGCAAAAATTCAAATTTTGGATACATTTTGATAGCATAAAGCACATTTGTTTAAATGCAAATATATAAAAATTAATCAAACAATGAAACATTTCGTAAATTCGTATTTTACATGTACTGCTGATTTCCGCCTACGCACTTTTAATAGCAAAATTAAGGCATTTAAAAAAAAGTCGACCAAAAATGTACACGCCTTATTTCATTTATTTATTATATTGTAAAGTAAATTTGAATTGCAAAAATAGAACTTTTAAGTCACATTATAAGGGTTATCTGGAGTTTTAAACTTTCGACTATTCTAGCTATCAAGATGATTTATCATTCTTAAGAAACCAGTGAAAATAATCCCAATTTCACTTTGAACAGTAGTTTACTCATAATCTTGACATCTAGAAAGATCCTTGCTGTTAAAAAGTACAACCCAAATGTGGGGACCATTATTTGTAGAGAAGATTGGCCGATTCGCCTGCGCAAAACAGCACGCAGAATATGGCTCCCCAGATTAGTATTGTAGCTAACGTATTCTTTTTCATACAGAATTTTTGAAAAGTGACAAAAAACCTATATAAGGCAAAAATTGAATCTGACGACGACACAAATATAAAGTTGCGGTCGAGTTCGGATGAGGGCCCACCCGGCCTATTGATTAAACTAGAAGGCCATACCCTCGAAGATTTAACCACCAAACCAGTCAAAAAAGACCTCAGAATAAATCTAAAACGAATTAGATTAACAAAACACGAACTCAAAAGTGGGTTTATATTCACAAAAGCGCGTGTTAAAGCCTCAGACGCGTCCGATTCATCAGAGGGCGATACGGAGCCTGAAGAACCGGATATAAAACAGGAGCCGGCGATGCCTTCGGATGAATCTGAGGTTGAAATACTTGTTGCCAAGAAAAAAAGGGTAGCCAAAATTGTGGAGAGTGAGAGTGAAACGGAGAGTAAAGGAATGGCCGGAGTTTGGATTAAAAAACCAAGGTGCTACCAATCGACATCAGAAAGTTCAGAAGACTTAGACTTAGGGATACAAATTTAAACAAAAAAAATTAGTGTCCCCATAAAAAACAATCCGTGATACACTAAATAACAATTTCTTAATATACTGTGGTTTTCGTCAATAAGGACGCTTCATATGGAGAAAATCAACAAATTGGTGTAAAATAAAGCTTGAAATGCCATTTTACCCTAATTTGAATCTCTGATATTCAGAAAACCCTATTTTCGAAAGAAAATGAAGAGAAAAATAAAAATTTTAGGGACAAACCGATTTTTTGAAAAAAATTCTTGAAGAATAGTATGAGATAGGGCCACGCTTTTCTCATTTGACTGTGAACGGCGCTCTAAAATATAAACTTTCATTTTTTGATGTCACTTTTGTTGTACTTTTAGACAAATTCGCTTATTTCTGATTGGTTAAGGGTATGGTGGTTCCTACATTTTCTGCGGTTATTATGTCATAAAAATCCAGCAAATCAATCGTTAAGGTTCTAAAAGCACAAAACAACCCAAATAAGAACAAAAAAAAATTCGAAATTTTTGAGTTTTTTCGATTTTTTCCAAATTCTTTTTCAAAATGAAGTCCTCTTATAATGGTAAATTAGACCTTTCCCTGGGTGTGACCTCGTGTTGTTTTAAAATGGTAGAACCGCAAGGAATAAATACCCATTTTAAGGTCGATTTAACTCTATAAGCCTTCAACGGAACAACTTCGGCTATTTTTTTAAAGAAAGAGCTCACTTTCAGCATTTTGATTCATAATTTTTTTTTAATCGAACTTTTAATTGATCCCGAATTAGACAAAGATTTATCTGATTTTATTACTGACGACGAAAAAGATACAAAAGTAAAAACCAAAAATACCTCTGCCTCCTCTATTACTTCTGACAGTGAACATTCCGAAGAGCCGTCTACTCCTAAACCATCTATACTCAGCCAGTTGGCTCCTGAACTCATTAATGACTTGAAAAATAATGCATCATTCCTTACACTTGCCGACTTTCAAGAAATTTGCAAACTTTTCATCAAAGATAATTTGAATTCGAAATCCATTGATGCCGTTTATTCTTGTGATTCTATAGGTTAGGGTGAGAACTGTAAATTCGCATATTGATTTTTAATTATTCTTATTTTTGGTTATTGAAAAATTATTTTGGTGAAATTTCTGTCGTATTTGTTTGAGGCAGTTTTTTTAAGCGCACCACCCCTGCCGCGGCATGCCGATTACGGCAAAACGATAGGTGGATGTTGTTATCGTTTTTTGACTAAAGAATAATTTAAAAAACCATAATATTTTAGTAATTTTAAAGTTTTCTGATTTTATTTTTTAACGAAGGTCATATTTTCCGCAATTTTACGATAGAAATTGCTTTTACGACAGTTTGTTTCGCATGGAAAATGTTTCTCTGTTTTTTATGTTATTTTATAGAAAAATCTATGCTCAAGATACAGCCGCCAGTTATTTTGCTCCGCAAAGAATTTTTGTTGAAATTAGTTTGAAAATGTTGGTCAAAATTTTTATTTTTAATAAATATCCTATAATTGAATTCAATAAATATATATTTAATTGCTTTCAAAATCGTATTTTTACGACGTTTCGAGTTTATTATCCATCTGTGGGTGATGCGAGTGAACGGATAAAAATTGTTATCGACGAGGATACAGTGTTCACATAAAAATGTTGCTAAATTAATAGCCCGTTTCTTCAAGTAATTTATTCATTAAGCTGACAACTACACGTTGTAAAAATACTATTTTATGGCAATTTTATATATATAATTGTGCCTAAAAACCAAATTAATTTAATAAGGTCGCTTGTTTTAAGACCGCCAAGTAGGATTTTGTATGAGATACCTAACCAAGATAGCCACAAACGATTTTTTGCATGTGAAACTCTGAGAAAAAATAAACGTGGAAGATTTTCTTTGGCTTCATATGTTAGTCACGTGACCGAAAGTCAGTCATTGAAATTTCTCAGTATTACCGATATAACCGTTTCCGCATTACTGGTAAACTGGCCATCAGCAGAAGTCAAGAAAATTTTGTCAGTTTAAATTCGGTCAAGATTAAGATGTAAATAAACGTTTTTCGGTATCATTTTAAGGTGGTTTTTGAACTTTTCTGAACTGCAGAACTCTGACTTCTCGAATCATAATAATTTAGGCTTCTCTGACGAAATTGTATTTTTTTATACGTAATAAATTTAGTCTGAACATATATTGGTCGCCATGGCTGTTCAGTTTATTTAAAAAATATTCCTTTTTCGTGAGTCTCTTTTTTAATTTCTAATAATTTTTTGTTCTGAATAGAAAATCACATGTTCACCTCATAAAAGATGAAGTATCAGCCCGAACCCGTAGAAACATTTCAAAAATGGATCAGTCCCTGTCGGCCGCTGAGTCAAAGTGTGTTACTGGAGCATGGCAAGAAGTTGTTAGAAAACGGCTAAATATTCACCCATGTGTCTCGGAGACAGTTTTATCAACGCCAAAATGGAAATGTGCCATTTGTAACAGACGAAGAAAATGCTCAGAATCAGTGACGTTGTGGGGAAGTCCGTATAATAAGACATCATTAAGATCGAAAAAAGGTTGGGTCTATAAATAGCCAAGGTCGTCTAAGAAATGTTAAATTTTCAATTTCAAGAAAATCCTATCAATCATTTTCAAGGAAAAATGTAATGTGTTTGTGCCAAAAATTTAAGTGAATATTCCAGTACGGATACTTTAGGTTTTTTTTCGTAGCTTTTTTAATACAACCTAGAACTGAGACATCAAATTTGAAAATGACTTCAAAAGCTTAACCCTTGTGAGCATATAAAAAAAAGTTCCGCCAAGGCACCAGAGCCACAATTGTGGCTCTACTTTGAACGTTGTTTACAGAAAGCTTGAGGCAGTTGGAATTTCAATTTTTTCTGCATAAGGAAGTTGAAGGTGATATTTTTGCATCCGACATTTTATATTCTAGAATTTTTATTTTTTTGTTCTAGAAAATATAGTGATAAAAGCAAGGTATACCATATCACGTATTACAGGGTCACAGTTATCTTCATAAGTTGCATTTTGTTGAAAACGATGCACAAGTATCTGGCCTACGTCACAGTCTTGATTTATATCTCATAAATCAAAAGTAATTTATAAATAAGTCAAAAATTTTGATGGAAAAATCATGATTATTTTTCCCTATAAAAACAGATTATTACACTTTTTCTATTAATTTCAAGTAAATATGATAATGAAGTACAACTGTGGACAATTTTTGATTGCTTAAATTCACTTTTACAATTATTTAATTTTTTCATGGGATACAGCAGGGTGCGGCGTATAGTTATACGCGTATAGTTAGATTCCACGCAAAAACCTACGTAAGCCTCCGCAAAAACCTTCGCATTTGAAAAATAAATTTATTCGTTCCTGGCGTGCGGTGTATAGTTATAGGCAAAAGATAGGGCTTTTTTTCAAACGTTCCTAGGCAAAAGATAGGCATTTTAAACCAGATTTTCAGACCAAGATTCTCCAGTCGGCGCGACAATGAAAAATACACTTTTTTAAAAACATGTTCAGATTGACCAATGAAGTGTCGGTATTTCAAGGAGTTTAAAAACATGTTTTCAAGTCTCGCAGACAATTTCGGCTAGCTTGAAAATGGGCCATTAGTTATTCAGATAAAAATATTTAGTTTTTCTGGTTTTCTGAGATTGATTTACTGTGAGCATATTTTTTGTCATAATTTTCATTGTTTCCTTGACATTTTAACGATTTTCGGATAAATCTTTTTCGAATTCATGTTTATTTAAAATTAACTTTATTTCATTTTTTTCAATAAAATTAAATTTATACATCCTAGAAGATTTGTAACGAAAAATTAACTTTAAAATCACCAAAAATTCTTACTCTGACCATATTTTAACGCAATTTTAAACTCTAGATATTGTCCAAATTGACCAATCAGAGCACATTTTCCCAAAAGTACGCGTATAGTTAGAATTACGCGTATAGTTAGGGTTTTTTGGCGACAAACTTTCTAACTATACGCCGCGGCGCGCCGCACCCTGCTGTACTTGAAGTTGAAAATTTCACTTTCGAAAAAAAATAACTGCTCCTAGATACCAATAAATTTTTATTTTAACTGTTATGCATGCACAAAACACTTTCCTAAAAACTGGCTAATCTTTCATTTGTATTTTATGTGTAGTTCCAAAATAATTTTTCCGGAAGTGAAACATAGGCGAAAAATCCTAATAAATCAACTCCCCGTAATACTGGAACCAAACATTCGAAAAAAAAATTCAATTATTTTTTTGGAACCGAATCAAAATTCTTTATAATGTGTATGAAAGAAAAGATTCTACGATCCCGTTTTTTGCCTTTTTGGATGATTTAAGGTATGCTTGAGCCACAATTGTGTCTATGTGCTCACGAGGGTTAAAGACCTTTTTCGCGTTTTCTAGCCCCTAGAACTCAACGATTTTCGAAAATTATTTTTTCATGACTAAATCCACTGAAATTTTTTTGTTTTTCACGCTACAGTCACTGTTGATTCTGTCCAAGCGGACTTTATCTAAGGTAGCTTTTTTTTTAAAAAGGAAACCCCACACCTTAGTGAGCTTAATAACTCGGAAGTCATACAAGATATAGACGAACGGTTTTCTGTATAAGTGTAGCCAAGTAAATTTGTGATATGGAATAATTTTGTTTTTTTTCAAAGTCAACCGGTTCACGGTAAATTGCAGGTCCAAACCGGTGACATCGGTTTTATACAGAATCCACCACAAAAAGTTTTGAAAGTATACCTTTAGGATAGTTTTCAAGAAAATTTTTTTGGCAATAATATTTTGATATTTGACACCACCTAGGGGGTCAAATTAACTTTTCTTGTGGTGAAAACTTTCTTGTGGTGAAAACTTTCTTGTGGTGGATTACATGTATAACGAACGATTTGGACCGTCAATTACCGGTGACTTGAAAAAAACAAAAAAAAATTTTGCATATCACAAATTTACTTGGCTCACACCATACAGAAAACCGTTCGTCTATATCTTGTATGACTTCCGAGTTATTTAAGCTCAGCAAGGGTGGGTTCCTTTAAAAAAAAAGCTACCTAAGCAGACAAAACTGGCAAAACCTACGCATTTTTTTGATAACCCCGAAACAAAACTCTGATGGAAATTCTTGTTCTAATTCTCTCTAAGGCGGAAAAACTGGTGGTAGCAAGGCTAGGAAAATCCAGCACCCACATCGTTCCCTTTGCGTGGGTTTTCCCATTTTTTTCCCTATCTTTTACTTAAACCTACGCATGTAAGGCGAACGATGTGGGTGTGGATTTCCTAGCGTGGGTGGTAGTACACCTATTAGTACATTTTGTTCATTGCAAGAAAAAGGTAGTGAAAATTAGATCGAATGTTCTAGAAATCCATTACCACTAGGGTGGATACGGAATTTTGAAAAAATTTAGAATTTTTGCGCAATTGAATTCTTAAGTGTTTTGTAGGTAACCTTTGGTGATGCTAAAAACCATACCAAAAAACATTTGAATTGGTGTCAAACGAAGGCAAATTTAATTTTAAGGTTTTTGAGATTACGTAAAGTAATGTCAAAAACCCCACAATTGAATTTAGCATCGTTTGAAACAAAGATAGTTTTGTATGAAGAAAACTCTAATCCTTCAAGTTACATCTAAAACAGTTAAGAGTTCAATTACGCAAAAATTTCAAATTTCCAAAGGTGGGCCTAATAAATCGATAAAATCCATTTATACGCGAGGGAGATAAAAATTTTTAAATCTAAAAAATAGTTAATGAATACCCCCACAAAATAACACATCTAGTCCTAAAATTTCAAAAACTCGTGGTCACCGTAATTACCACACATTTACTGATTATTATCAAGAATTCATATCGAAAACATGTTAATCTAAAATTCCGAAAACTCTAAACCAATAATGAGCCAGTTAGGAAAATGACTGTTCTGAAATTCTAGTTTAAATTTCTAGAAAGTGTAAACTCACACATTTTTCCATGAAGTGATCAACTATTTTATTGTACTAGTCTTTTAAAAGAAAGCAATTGAAAATCGAAAAAATAAATGTGGCGCTATTTTCGCTAGTTTGTTTGACATGTGGTATAGAAAATAACATAATTTACGTAACACTTGCTACGTAAATGATACTTCATGATTTTTGTGCTTTTAGTCCCTTTCGATACAGCTATTCATCTACACATTACAAACTTAATTTGTTCATATATGGTATGGTCTTTGCAAAAAATTACTGAGTAGGGTCGGTTCTATTCAAAAATCTACTTTTGTTTTTATGCTACTTTCCTTGCTGAAAATACCGCCACATAAAAATTAAACCCGTAATTTGAATTTGCGACTGTGTAAAAATGTATAAAACTTTACAAAAACGCTTTTTCATAATAATAATTTTTTGTTCATTCTTTTTTGAGATATACAATGTATTATATGGTTTTTTTTGGTAAAACTAATATTTTTTGTTGAATTATTTTCGCAAGATTTGCATCTGAGTAATTTAGCAATAGTGGGGCTCGAAATGGCTAATTTAAGAACACACTTATTACGAGCATCTTTACTCTTTGTCGCAAGTATTCTTACTGGTTACGACCTACAGCATATCGAGACTTACCATGTATGATCACACAAATTAATCCTACATTAAGGAGAGTAACCGACGACGCTATATCTCGAACTCAGACATGAGAAAAAGTAAATTTTAGCTTGCTCTCATGTTTGATATCGATTACAATTCCAAAAAAATTGAAAAAAAAATTTTCGATATAAAAAAATTTCGTATTTTTTACGAGTATTATTTCATTCACTTTGACTGTATCTTTGAAAGTATTTATTCCGTTGAATCTAATTATTCTTGCACATTTTGCCTGTGAATTCAATCTTGAATGTGATAAAAATAGAAAATTTCGATAAAAAATTTTTCCTTAGATTCAAGAAATAGGGGTAACCGACGGACCTATATTCGGAACTCAGACATGAGAAAAAGTTTATTTTTGCTGCATCATCCATTTTTATATCGATTTCATTCCGGAAAAATTTAAAAAAAATTCGATATAAAAATTTCGTATTTTTACGAATATTATTTTCATTCACTTTACTGTATCTTTTAAAGTAATAATCGTTGAATTTAATTTTGCGTTGCACATTTTGCCTGTGTATTAAATCTGGTATGTAAAATAAAAAAATTATTATTTCGAAAAAAAATTTTTCAAAAATTTCTGACTTTTTTCTAATATTATTTTCATATTAACTCACTGTATTTTGTAATGATCGTTAATCTAATTTTTGTTGCACAATTTGATGTGAATTTGATCTTGAAGATCACAATAAAAAAAATTATTTTTCGAAAAATTTTTATCAAATTCAAAAATGTTGATATAAAGTCTCAATTTATTGATTGAATACGATTCAAAGACAATTTTTCATTTGTTTGCAAAGAACTAGGGATTTAAATCTGAAAACAAAATTTTAAATAAAAAATTTTTGAAAATATTTATTTCAGTTTTTAAGGTTCCCAACTTGAGCGCGTCGCATTAAGTACCCAAAAGGAATATCGAAAACCCACTTCATTAGTTCCGGCACAAAACGATTTCCTAAAGTGCTTTTTTTAACTAACTGTTTTGAGCAAAATTTGCGAAATTAATCCAAGAAAACAAGTATCTTCAAAAAACACCCATTTTGAGACGTTTTTTATTGAAAAAAATGAATAAGACAAATTTCAAAATTTCTGGCTTCATATTAGTTCCGGAGTTTTTTGAATTTAGCATACTACACAAAAGTGAAAAATTCTGATGTCACCTCGAGAAATCATTTCTTCATGAAAAAATTCAGACAATATTTCGTAGATGTCACAACGAGAATCACTGGAATTTTATTCAGCTCGTGACAGACTTTTGAAAATCACGAATGGCGTCGGTTACTGCTTAATGTCCAACTAATGTTTTCGAAAATCTAACTTATACTATTAGTTATACTACTAGTATTAGCTGTATAACCCGTGTTGATGATCTTTTAAAGAGTAGAATAGTGTTTATTAGCCAATTTCGAGCCCCACTATTGCTAAATTACTCAGATGCAAATCTTGCCGAAAATAATTTTAATGTTAAAAAAACCTTGTTTCGAAAATGATTGTAAAAAATCGAAAACAAAAAATATTAGTTTTACTAATAAAAAACTAATATTTTTTTTTAAGAAAAAACGAAGTTTGAACACGAAAAATAAACCCCACACGATTTTTGAATATTTACTGTTTGATTGGATTTTTAAAAATCATAACTTATTTTTCACAAATTTTCAGATAAAATTATTGTTTTTAGAAAAATTTTAGTTCTTTCATTTTTACTTCTAAATTTTTTTTCCATTATATTTAAAAAAAAATGATTTAATTTTTTTTTGCAAATTATTATTTTTTCTATTTTTAAAATTTTTTGCTCAAAATTATTTCTTTTTGAAAAATATTATTTTTTCCATTTTAATTTTTGATTGAAATTATATTTTTTGGAAAATTTCATTTTTTATATAATCGCTAATAAAACATTTTTGTGGAAATATTATTATGAAAAACTTTTTGGTAAAAATTCCCCCGGATTTCAGGACCCTAAAAAGGTTATTATGAGCTAATAGAAGAAGAAAAACTGGCAGGTATGCGACAAGTAATAGGCGAAGATGGTACGATCGGCGTAGAATTAACCTCTGGGCCTACATGTCTCCTCCGAATGAATCTTTACCATGAAATGCATCATTATAAAATTCAATTATATCAAACTATATCTGAAGAATACGCCGGTATTATAGAAAGGCCCATTTGGGAAGATCGACTGAAATGTTCTGAAAAGAATGAAAAAAATCGCGTGATTGGAGATGACCTTGAAAATATTACAGAAGGGCTGTTTGAACTTCTCAAAGAAGGAATGATAAAAGTCAGTTTCAAACATTTTCAAGGATTATTAACCCGTGCACGCGCAATTGATATGGAATTGTCGTATGGAACTCAAGAGTCATAAATTATTTGTACAACATTTATATAATTTGCAACAAAAATATGTAATAAAACAATGACATGTTAAACTTTAATTGAGTGTTTTTTTGTCATAGTTTGCATAAAGATTTGTTTAGAAAATATAATGGCGATATCTGGAGATATGGTGGATTTTTTGAGAAATTTTCGAGTGTTCTGCGGTTTCGAAAATTGACTAGGTAAGGTTTCATGAAATTTTACCTCACTGTGGTCATATTACAAAATTAACAGTGGAGAAAAATCACAACAAAATTTGCAATTAACGAGTTCGTCATGACGCGTCATATCGAAGATAATCCTTACTCCAGCTTTTACACTCACGCGTCATAACTGTGCCGTCAAAAAAATCGTGACCAATCAAATGAAGAAAAGATAATCTTCGATAAAATCAGATTTTTTTTTGAAATATGACTCCATTTCGGCTGTCACGTATTCAAATCAAATAATTATCGATGAGTGGGTCTGAGGACCCCGCAGTGTGTATTTTGTAATATGACTCAAGTGGGGTCAAATTTCATGATACTCTCATAAATTTTACATAACCGAATTTCCAAAATAATGACAAAAAATCCACTATATATATCTCAGAAATTGGCCGTTTTATTTCCTAACCAAATTGCGCGCAATGAATATAGAAATTAATAATGATACATTATTGTACAACATTTATATAATTTGAACTAAAAATATGAAATAAAACAATGCCACGTTCAACTTAAATCGAGTGTTTTTGTTATATTTTGCATGCATTGCATAAGACATGAATTATTCTCTAGTTTTCAACATATATATTCGCATTGGCAGCTTTATGAATGTAGTGACTCACTACATTGCTCATTCGTATCTAATTTTGAGCATTTCCTAGGCAAATTTTTTGTTATTTCAACATTATCAAATATACCGTATATTATATACGGTATAATTTATACGGTATAAATTATACCCGTTTGCAAGAAAAAAGACTCGAGAAATATCTATTATCATTGCTTCGAGACCAGAAAGGATTTGCGTATATTCTGGCCTTGGAGCGCTGAGTATAGATAGCATTTTCATTTTTCAAGACCTAGCGTTTTATTATAAATGTTTTATATAAATGAACATTGTATAAAAATTAAGATCTCAGCAGTGATATCTAAAATAGGAATCAAGTGTGACAGGTTCCATGTGGGTTCTAACATTTATACCGTGCAGTTGATGTTTTATGGTAGATAGTATTATTTATAAAATATCACCAAAAAAAACGAAAAAAGATCGAACCACTTTCTACCAATGAGCACCCACTTAAAGAGCGTGGAGATTTGTATTATGATATAAATTCTTTCTATAAAATTAAATAAGTGAAAACCGCGTCAAAAAGAGATAAAAGATAATCGAACGCGCTCATAGATTGGTGAAGTTGCCGACGTAAGAAAAATTTAATTCAAAACGGATGCCTATTTTAAGAGCCATTTCGCACCAACTGCATAGTACTATTGTGTGTGTCTAAGAGGAATGCGTAAACATGGGCAAAACAAAGAAATTCGGCAATTTTCGAGAAGTAGGTGCCTATAAATGGACAAAACAACACCATTATAACTGTATTAATGAAAAAATTTCGAAAATTAATAACCACCATTATAATATTCAGAGTCAATATCATCACACAAATCAGGATAACATGCTCTTGATAAACCATCTCTATTGTAGTCTTCGTCTGACTCGCATACATTTCCATACATATAAGCGTAGTCGTCAGAATCTTCGTCGTCATCTCCTAGATTCATGCCAAAAAGTTCCGACACTATGTTAGCCTTTTGGCAATCTTCCATCAACAATTTTCTTAACTCTTTTTCATGAAATTCTGTCATCACTGCGGAATATGGTCGCTTGCTTGGGCGTTTTAAATGTCGCTAAATACAAAAAAATTAAAATACATCTGCTATTAGGGCGGAAACCTAACACTAGGCAGACAAATTTAAAGATTGCAAGCGGAGGCAAAAAAAACTATTACCATAGTTAGGATATTTTTTAATGTTTATATTATCTTTACATTTTCACGACTTTTGAAGCATATTTAGGGAGCGAACCAGGCCAAAATTCAAATTTGAGATCGGAGAAACGACGTTAAAACAGAACAAAAATCGGGTGTGATTTTGAAAAAGAAAAAAATGAGATTTTTTTTATTCGGTTTTTCTACCGGTTATAACTTTAAATTGCCGATGTCATACCGTGCAGAAGTCCACGTAGCTTAAGGGGGTACTGGTCGCTGGAATTGACTTTTCTCGATAAAAAATTAGCCATTCAGGGCTTTGAGGATAATAGTCAGATTAGCTATCTTGTAAAAAACAAATCTCAAATTTTGTATGCATACACTCCTTCGCACATAAGCGACCCAAGAGGACCTAAGCAAAAATAGTAAAACTATCTCCTCCTAGGTTTTATGTTGAAATTGGCGGAAATATTGACATAACTTGTAAAGGTGTTAGCCCAAACTTAATCTCAAGACAGATTTACGAATTTATCTAGAATGTGGAAAAAACCACCGTTTTTTGGCAATTATTCGTCGGAAAAACTATCTCCTTTTAGGAAAATTTATAAAATTCATTCAATTTTTTTTCTAAGCTAGCTCAAACAAATACAAACAGTAAACTCAAGGCACTTTTTTAGATTTCGACCTAAAACTGGAAATATGATTTTTTTTGAGGACCCAAGAAAAAAATTTCGAAAAAAAAAGTGCTTCGATTTTTTTGTAAGTAGGCTCAAAAGATAGCCACTGAAAGTTGCCTCACGTCAAGATGATATTTTGACGTTTAAGTTGCTAAATTAAGGGGGTGGTCAACGCAAATCAGGACAACAATATGGTTTGGCCTTTATTTTTCCTGGAACCTTCGAAACTTTATAGTGTCTTAATTTAGAATCGATAAGCGGTATTTTTAGAGTCCTAACTACTTTAGAAAGTACTATTCTAGAAATTAATAATTTTTGTTGGAACTTAAAATGAGAGTTTTGAAGCTTTTTTTTAAATTCTCACTTGTGATTTCGACCTTGCTGAAGAAAAACTTAGCAAGTCCATCAAAATTCTTTGAGCAAACAGCGACAGACAATTGGTCTTTGTGAATATGCTACTCAAACAGAATATTTTCGAAAATTCAGGGACTAGATAGGTTTTGAAAACCCTTGATTTTTAGGCTTAAATAAGTGTTTTTTTTTTAGATTTCAAGCGATATGCATTCAAATCGCAAATTCTTTGAGCAAACAGCTCAAGAAATCATCAGTACGGTACTTATACACAAAAAATAAAGTTGATATCTCAAAAACGCAGGGAGGAGATAGACTTTTAATTTTTCAAAGAGAAGATTTCTGAACGTCATTTCCGGCGGAACTGACTATAAGTGCGATCAACTTCGAACCTGATCCGACGCCAATTGACTCAAATATTGTATTTCTGGTAGAATTATATCTTCCTGGTATCTCTATTTAGCGTGAAACAGACTACAAAACTAGGTTTTTGGCCAAATTTTGCATGACCACCCCTGAAGGGAGTGGTGTCGCACAAATTTGAGCCTCTTCCAAGGCTCATTTCCCGTCAAATTAGCATAAGTTGATATTCCAAAAACATTTGTACACTAACAGAACCAACCTGGCGCTAATTTTGAATTTAACAGTGAATCTATACAATCCACCTACGCCGACACCTACGCTTTAAAGCCTCCTAAAAAGACACGCAGTTTGATGCCTTACACCTCAATTTCATCATTTTTTATTATTTTTTTTGTGTCAGGGCTCCGGAGAAGCCTTACGAAATGCAAAAGCGCTGTTTTTAAAATTTTGCTTTCAGCGGCCAAAACAGCCAAAAAACGAAACACAAAAATTATGATTTATTATGATTTAAAATTGGAAGTGCGGCTCATTTGTTTTCTTTTGACGCTACACGAAGTTAAAAATTGCCCAAATCCTTAAAGTTGTTGTATAGGAAAAAATATTTTGAAGCATTTTTCATGGTTTGCTAATTTTTGTCAAAAATTTAGGCTCAGATAATGAAAAGTTGCCAGGCCCAAGAGACGCGGAAGCAAATTTCGAAAAAACTTCTCTAGTTTTGTTGAACAAAGCTTGGGCTTTCAGATGCAGAGAAGCCAGAACGTGTATCTTCTAACTGGTGGAGGAGATAGCTTTTGCGTTGAGCCTCCCAAAACTGACCCATTTCAACAATTGGCTAAAATGAAAAGTTGAACATGGCCTGCCCAAGAGACCGAAGCAAAAATTTCGAACAAAAACCTTAGTTATTGTATAACAAGTCTTTCTTCAATCAGTATAAGTGAACTATCTCTCAACTGGTGGATGAGATAGCTTTTGCCTGAGCCTCCCCAAACTGGACAATTTCAAATTTTAATTTTTTCCGCGTTTTTGTCCCTGAAAGCAAAATTTTCAAAACAAAGCGCTTTTGGCATTATTCGTAAGTTCCGGAGCCTGACAGAAAAAATAATACAAAATGATTGAAAATGAGGAGTAGGCATCAACTGCGTGTCTTTTTAGGAGGCTTTGAAAGCGTAGGTGTCGCTAGTGGATTGTTCAGATTACTGTAAATTCAAAATTAACCCGCGAAGGTTGGTTTGTAGTTAGCAAATGTTTTTGGAATACACCTTTGTGTTTGGCGGAATTACCTTGGAAGAGGCCAAATCGCGTAGCACCCACTCCCTTAAGGGCGGTGGAGGGGCGCCTTTTATACGTTGGACATTTATTTGCAAAATTTAATTTTTCTAAATTAAGTTACTATGAGAAAATAATGGCTTTTTACGAAAAATCGTATCTCCTCTAAGAAATTTCTCAAAATTTGAAAATTTTCTCATAATTTGGAGAATTGAAAGTTTATTTTTGTTATTATAAACTTCTTAATTAACAAAAATGAAATTTCTCCAGCCCGATTAAGTTTAAATGTTTGATCTTCAAAAAAAATAAATTAAAACAAAATATTTTCACTTGCAGTCTTTTTTTTCTAGCGCTCAGTTTATGTATACTGTGATAGACTCAAGTGCGAAATTGCAAAATCTGGAGGGAAAAAAGTTTTCGAAAGTGCATGCGTTATATGTCCTGAAATAAAATTTCAATTTTTGAAATTGAGAGAGGAGATAGATTTGAAAAATGGCTTGAAAAAAAGCGGTAAATTGGCGGCTCGAGGCAATTCTAGGGTAAATTTCAAAATTGGAGGGGGCGTTTTTTAATTAAATTCAAAATCATCGTATACCTTTATATCACTATTAACCAATGAAAAACCGAGAGGAGATAGATTATTGCGTTTTTGAAATTATTGCTCATCTAGCTCTAAATTATATGTCCGAAAAAGAAAATTTCTGTCTCAATTTTGACTTCAAATTGTTTAAGATCAATATATTTTTTTTAATTTGACTCCATCTGTTTTATTCTCTCACAATCTTGCCTCAAAGTCAAAACATGCGAAAAAGGTCCCCCCCTCCCATAAGGGGGTATATCTGTCGACTAAATAAAGGCCTTAGAGCATAAAAAATTTGCTCCAAATTGATACGGTGATAATTAGTGTACTAAGAACCAATCATCAAAAAAAATTTTCGAAATTTTCGCATTTTTTTAAGTATTTTTTTAAAAGATGAACGTTAAAAAATACACCGTTTTGCTCGAATTTGACCCACTAAAAACTTCAAATATCGACTTGACGTAATCAACTTTCTCGATCAGTGATTCCACTGATGGCTTTCTTTTAGTTACTTCGAAAAATCGAAGCATTTTTTTTTCGGAAAATTTTTCTATTGAAAATGACCAAAAATCATGTTTCGAGTTTTAGCTCGAAATTGCCAAAAAACCTCTCCATTTATCTGTTGCATATTTTTCTGAGGAATACTTTGTAAAAATTTGAGCCATTTTGCAAACATATCCTTTGTGATGTATTTTTTTCCAAGATAAGGATAGTCTACAAATTAGCATTTTCGGTTTTATCATGAAGCTGTTAGTTTTTTCAGTATATTTTACCTAGAAAATGTCAATTCAGAGGTCGCATAACCCCCTTAAAAGGGGTACTGGACGCTGGAATTTGATTTTTCTCGATAAAATATTTAAAGCCAACCCAAAAGGGCCGTCGTTGGTATAAATTATTGATGATTAAGCTAATTTGGTTAAAAAAAACTAGCACTTTAGCTTGCCGTGCAAAGAAGGTGCCAAACTTTTTTGTATGCATACACTCCCCAACATAAGCGACACAAGGAAGGGACCCAACCAAATGGTTAAACTATTCTCCTCCTAGTTTTAATGTTTTTGCGTATGGCTGAAATTTTTACTAACTTTGTAAAAAATGGTATGACTCGGAAAATAAACGTCCGCATTTTTTTAATTTCGCTTCTATTGTTTTCTAGAATGTGAGAAACCACCGTTTTTTTGGGAAATTATTTGTCCGGAAAACTATCTACGTAAAAAATTTTATAAAATTTCATTCATTTTTTTTACTAAGCTAGGCTTATCCAAATACGAACAATAAACTCGAGCACTTTTTGCGATTTCGACCCTAAATTCTGAATATGATTTTTTAAGGACCCACGAGAAAATTTTCGAAAAAAAAATCTTCGATTATTTTGTAAGTAAGCTGAAAAGAAAGCTACTGAAACAATGCTCAGAAAGTTGGCTTACTTCAAGGTGATATAGTTATAGTTGTTAAATTGAAGCAAACATTATTTTTGAACTTAATTTTGAAAAAAATACTATTTGACAGATTTGAAATTTTTTTTCTCTTGATGGGAAACTTTTTGCCACTTCAAAATTTTTGGATAGAAACTTTTTTTAACGAAAGTTGCTACTTTTGAGCTGACTTCGGTTAATCTGTTTTTTTTTCAGATCGATTATTATTACTTCATAAATCGTCATTTAAAAACACTCTAAAAATGCGCGTTTGCTATTTTAGGTGTCTAAATTCAAGTAAAATGTATTTTTTATTAATTAGGAACCGTAACACTGACCCATCCACTGTTGAAAATGTATTCAATTTGTTTTTATACGATTTCTACGTCAAAATCGAAAATTTTGAAAATAGACGAAAAAACGAAATTTTGGCACATCGAAAAAAATATTTTTTTTCTTTAGTTGAATAAAATAAATTTTAAACGGTGAATGGTTGGCTTACCAATTTGTCAAGTTTCGGTGTGATAAATTTTTTTTAATTCTGGATGAAAGAGGGCTTAAGGATTTCTCCCAAACCCTAGTTTCGTTCAAAAAATTATGATTTAGAGTATGAACAAG
>SCLH01000603.1:4173-34776 GCA_004367855.1 Oikopleura vanhoeffeni
AAAAGTCAAAAAGTCGAAAAATTCTCATCACTTTTGTGCTCTCATTTATTCGCTACTTTGTGTAGATTTTGAGCGCTTTGTATTGGGGTCTAAAAGAAGAGTAGATTTTTAAAAAAACCGGTTAGTGCTCTAGAATAGACTCACCACCTGGGTGTGATGTAACAAGATTGACTTTGAGATGTGTAATCGTTAGACGAAGGCAGATCTACAACGAGTATCCTCAAGAATTTTTACAAGTGCCTAGATTGTTCTTGAGGCGTGATTGAAAGGTACCAGATTACGACACCTACCCCCCTAAATTAAAAAAAAAGTTTTTGGCCTAAGCTTTTTTAGTTTCAAGTTGAATGCAAAAAACTGTTTTGTGATATCTCATACGGTTCGTCTGTGGTGAAAAGTCAATCTGTCGCGTCTATAAAAAAAAATTAGAAATTGCTTTGATCTCTCGTCGGTGCGTCATTTGGCACAAATCTGAGTCTTCTTTCGTCTAAGATCTCAGCAACAGTGAACTTGATTTCGACTGAGCTTACCTGAAAATAATGTGCGCTTTCGATAAGCATTGTATAGGATTTGAAGGTCTTTGCGAATTGCTATTTGCTTTGCGAATGTAAACTCTGAAAGCGAGGTAAAGTTGTAATGTCCTAATTTATTCTAATATTCGAGCTATATATACAGAGAAGTGGGAATCCATAAGGTGGCGCTGTAAGTGAGTTCCCAGGCTCAACAACACATGAGTCATTAATCGTGATCTCAACAACACATGATTAATGACTCATATGTTATTAAGAATGTTATGCAGAGCATGATGACTCACCGATGAATAATTATGACGTCATCTCAATGAGTCACATTATGACGTCATAATTTGATTACGTCATAATGTGATGACGTCATTCTTAAGCCTGAGAACGGCCCGATGAGTCATCTGAGTGTGAGAAGATATTATAAGAATATCTTTCTCACACTAGTGAGTCATCGGGGCGGTCTCACTACTTCTCCTCTTAGGGATTTTTGAAGTGAGTAATATCAAATTAAAAATATCAATAAGTGTAGGCGGAGAGTAATCGGTCAAATTGATAATGCGTAGGTTGAGTAAAAATTATGAAAAAAAATGTGTTTTTCCTTAAAAGTAAATTAAACGTTACGGGATGAAAAATAGTGCAATTTCACGCAAAAAAAATAGAAATAATGAGAGAAAAATATATTTTTCGCGTAGGTTCATAAAAAATATTCTTGCATAATCTGAAAGAATTATAAAATTTCTCATTTAAATGAACTTCATTGTTGAATTTTTAAAATTGTAAAAATCAAACTTTTGAAAATGTGATAAATACAAAACGTGAGATAATACAATACAAAAACAATCATAAAAAACTTAAAAATGGAATTTGAAATAATAATTAATATAAAATGTTTCTGTTTTCCATTATTTGTTCCAACATATTCAAAATTCTTATTTGGCGATCCATCAGCGTCTCTATTTGTTCATCAAACGGCTGTAAATTTGAAGAGAAAATGTCCTGCCAAGCATTTAGGGTTTGAATCGATTCTGAAGGGACTGTCGAAGTGTGATGTACTTCGTAGCCGGATAGTGGTGGTGGTGGCAAAAAGTGTTCGACTTCCTCGAGAACTATGCTGCCATTGGTTGGCGAAAATTGTTCGTCATACCAATATGCATCGCCTGGGTCCAAGAATTGCGAGCCCTGTTGTGCAGAAATCACCAATGTTGGGCTGATAGTTCACGGTTGCGAGGTATTTTTGCTTACTATTTTTAACAAAGAAAAATTAAGAAATAAAATTTGTGGTGAACGTATGGTCTTGGATTAGTTTCCTACGGAGAATTACAATGATATTAATTATTAGAAATATTGACGAAAAAATATCGAAAATTCATTTTTGCATGAATTGTCCAATTTTAGATGATATTTTTCAATGATTAATTGCCTAGAGCCGATTTTCGCACAAAAAAAATGTCTTGAGGACAGCCGCATTTGGCGCTCGTGGTCTACATAATTTTTTGTGCAAAATCAAGAGCTAGGGGCAATTTTTTTTAACTCTGACGACCTCGCTTCGAGAAAACGAGTAACTTAATAAGTAGTTGCGCGATGTGACTTTAATAGGACTGTCCGAGAATGACGTTATATTTTAAAATGTCTAATAAGAAAAAAAATTTCACATATCTTATTAAAGTAATGATGATTAAGTTGACGTTTAGTAGGACGCAGTAATTTTGTTAAGAAAATTAGAATTTCGGGATTATGTAATTATGTTTGTGATATATATATATCAAGAATTGATTCATCTTCTTATCTAAATTCCTTTTGGTCTCAGACATTTTCAAATTTATCAAGAATGGGCGTCGTGACTAGGACGGATTATCTAGCACCTTTTGAAAGGCATCTAAAACTCAGAAAGAAAGAAAATTGTAAATTAAATCGGAAATATAAATTGTTCTCTGGAATTAAAAATTTCATTTGATTTATCTCAAGTTAAATCGAGAATTTAGGTAGAAACTGAAAAAAACTCATTGAGATATTAAAATAACACTAGTATCAGGAAATTTGATTATCGAATATTTGCAGAAAATTGAAAAAACGTTAATCTAACAAGAAAAATTGGCTGTCTTATTCAAAAATGAGAATTTTATTCAAAAATTGAAAATGTATTTAAAATTAAAGACATCAATTTCCGATTATAATAATTTGAATTGAATACAATTTTTAATTAAAACGTACAGTTTTGTTTATTTCAAAATAAATTTTTAATTTTTAACTTATTTTTTGATTCTTTAACAAAATTTTAATTTTTTTATGGAATCTCACTGAAAAAAGAAATAAAAATTTTAATTTCAAAAATTTGAAATTATAATAGGAAATTTAAGATCTTTGTTCAAAGAATTTTTAACAAAAACATTTTAGTATAATTTCAAACTTTTGTTTTAAAAAATGTTTTTATACAATTACAAATAAAATTTCAGCTGCTCAAAATTTGAATCTTATTTACAAATAATTTTGAATAAAAATATTTGTTTTTTCTAACAAAGTTTAATTTTTCAAAATATATTTCAAATTTTCGCAAAAATGATCAAAAAAACAAAAAATTGTAATTTATGTCTTAAATATTTCATTTTTCAATCAGAACTTTTTTATTAAATTTGGTGATCAAATTTATTCGCAGAATGCAAATTCTCATATGTTCGGACCCAGGAATTCTAATAGAAATATATCGATCATGATCCCGAGGGAAAAGGCAAATAGGATATTTAAGTTACTCGGCATCATGATGGATATATTATTAATTATTAGTTAAAAATGTTTGTGAAAAAATTTTCATGAAGATCAATCCGAGTGAAATTGTCAAACAACAAATCAACAACAATATCCAAATTTTTGAAAAATTAAAATCAAATTTTTGAGTGAAATTTTAATTGCTGTTCGTTATAACATTGAATAAAATTCCATTCCAAACTTTTAAAAATCCAATGAGAAAAAAGTCGTGTTATCGCAAAGACAACGACAAGTTCAAATCGGCAATGATAAATATTTTTTGAGCTTCTGATATGAGATTTTTTCAAACATTTAAAATCTTATCATTTCCTGTCTGAAGCTGATAACACTCCAAAAATCAATCTGATTGATACACGTTTTTATCTTAAGAAAAATCGGTGTGAAAACCTACCCAATTCTTGATATATATCAAGAATTTATTCATCTTCGTATCTAAATTCCGTTCGGTCTCAGACATCTTCAAGTTCATCAAGACTGAGCCTCGTGACTACGGCTGTAAATTTAGCACCTTTTGAAAATAATATACAACTCAAAAAGAAAAAAAATTGTAAATTAAATCGGAAATATAAATGTTCTCTTGAGTTAAAAATTTTATTCGATCATCTGAAGTTAAATTTGAGAATTTAGGTAAAAACTGAAAACAACCTATTGAGAAATTTAAAATAACACCAGTATCAAGAAATTTGATTATCAAATATTTTCTAAAAAATTAACATTTTGTCAAATCTTACTCAAGAATGGAATTATTCGATAATCAAAAATTAAATTTACAAATACAAAATAATCAGAAAATTGGTAATTTATAAAAAAGATTGGCTGTCTGATATAAAAATGAGAATTTTATTCAGAAATTGAAAAATGTGTTTCAACCTGAAGACATCAATTTTCGATTATAATCATTAAAATTGAAAACAATTCTTAATTAAATAACTACTTTTTTGTTCATTTGAAATAAATTTTCAATTATTCAACTAATTTTTTGATTTTTTAACCAAAGTTTAATCTTTTAATGTAAGTCCTACTGAAAACACGAAATAGAATTATTTTTAGGTTAAATTCTGAACTTTCGTTAAAAAATGTTACTTTCATACAATTTTAAGTAAAATGTCAGATGTAACAACTGAGATGTTCAAAATTTGAACTTTGAATAAACAAATAATTTAAAAATAAAATATTTGATTTTTCTAACAAATTTTAATTTTTCAAAATATTTTTTCCAATTTTCACAAACAATGATAAACAATTTTTTAATTTTTATATTTAATCTTTAACTTTCGAATCAACTTTGAAATTATTGAAACAACAGATATTTTTCAAATAAATTTCTCTATGTTTTTATAAAATATTTCATTTTTCAATCAATCAATTAAGTTTTTTATTTAAATCTGAAGATCAAATTTATTCGCAGAATGCGAATTCTCAAATGTCCGGAGTCCTGACTCTGGCGATTCTATACTATAATTTTTAGTTAAGAATGTTGTGAAACGATTTTAATAACAACCAATCCGAATAAAATTGTCAAACAACAAATCAACAAGCATTTCCAATTTAAAAAAAAATAAAAATCAAATTTTTCGAGTGAAATTTTAATGTTCTGTTCGTTATAATCATTGAATTAACTTAACATTCAAACTTTTCAAATATCCAATAAAAAACCGTTTTATCGCATAAGACGAATATCAAGTTCAAATCGGCGATGATAAATATTTTTGATAGCTTCTGATATGAGATTTTTCAACATTTAAACTCTGTATTGTTTCTTGTCTGAAGCTGATAACACTTCAAAATCAATCTGATTGATACACGTCTATATCTTAAAGAAAAATCGGCGTGAAAACCTACCCAATTCTTGATATAATTGGGAAATTTAATCGATTGTGTAAATCATGAAATTTGTGTGTGCGTTTAGTAGGAAGCATCGTTCTGAAAACAATGATATCTTGTGATAATGTAAATATGTTTGTGAGGTATTCTGGAATTCAAATCGGTTGGGTAGATTCCGATTTCATTTGACTTCATCTTCTTCGGAGTCATTGAAACCGAGTTCTTCTAACAGACTGGTTTCTCGTTGCAAGAGATTTTTGTTGATATAGTAATCTTTGATCAGATTATCCTCGACAAAAAAGATTGGACTTGCCGATGATTTAATGATCACTGAAGCACGGTCGAGTCCTTCTTGATATGTTTGTTGATCCTGGAATATGTGCGCAAAATTGAAAGCTTAGAATCAAATTACTGTTTCTATAGAAGTTATGTCAAATCCATGCTTTTGAGTCATGAATTTTAACATTCTTCTTGCATCATTAATTGTAGTTCCCGATGACACATAGTCTGGGACTGGATCAAAATGAATAACAAATTTCCTAACCAATTTAAGTAATTTAACAATAGAAAATTGCTCAAATTTAAGGTGTATCATAAAATGACGATGAGTTCCGTTCTTTTTGGCTTGACACAGCCACAGTGCTTAATTGTAGTCAACAATGGCACGTCCCTCGTGGAAAATTTGAGCCGGTATTAACAAAGTTTTTTACCATCACAGTCTTTTTTCGACAAGTCAGCGATTCGGACACCATTTTTGCATGATGAATGAAACACGGACATGTTGGAAAATCAGTCGGAGATGAAGATTGTTCTTTGTTTTAACTAAGATCAAACACGCTATCAATACCCAATACTAATCTGGAGCAAAAGACAGAGTAGATAACAGTAGAGCGATTCTTAAAGTATAAATACTAAAAGATTATCGTCTGGATTTATTTGATTTCTTAATTGATAGGACGAGAGCGTTCAGTAGATTTGTTAAAATATTTGACGTTTGTTACAGTATTCAAAACTGTAGTTGATCGGCGTAAATTTGTTTCTCTATTAGACACCAAAATGTATAGGATTTGAAGGCTTTGCGGTTTGCTATTTGCGTTGCGAATGTAAACTCTAAAAGCGAGGTAGAGTTGTTATGTCCTAATTTGTTCTTATGTTCGAGCCTTACATACGGAGAAGTGGGAAGCCATAAAGTGGCGCTGTTAGTGAGTTCCAAGGCTCAACAACACATGAGTCATGATTAATAACTCATATGTTATTGAGAATGGTATGCAAAGCATGATGAGTCATGATGACTCACCGATGATTAATGATGACGTCATTCTTAAGCCTGAGAACGGCCCGATGAGTCATCTGAGTGAGAGAAAATATTATAAGAATATCTTTCTCACACTAGTGAGTCATCGGGGCGGACTCAGCATATTGTGCATACAGTATTTCAAAAAATCAAACTTAGTCACACACATTTATGCTTTCATCTAATCTGTTGAAATATCCCATTAAGGATCTTAACTGAATAAAATTTTTGTCATTTATGTATTTTTTCTTGTACAAATCTATGAAATAAAGTTTTATTATTATCGAAAAAAATTGGTCTCGGAAATAAATTTGATACAACATTTTTTTGCGAATACTACCGTTTTAACGCAAATCACGCCACATAATATACTGAGCTTATTTTCCGACCAAAAAACTATGGCAAAAAAATTTTAAAGTTTTTTAATAAAATTTGAAAATGAGTGCAAAAATTGTCAAATTTCCATTTAAAAACTTGCCGTGAATTCAGTTGCATAGACTTTGCATCTTGTGAGTGTTTTGTTGCTTTGACATCAAACCACGGCAAGAGTGAGTTATGTGGCCTTACGCATGTTTCGATCAACTTACATGTACAGTAGGTGTTGGCAAGAGCAAACACAAAAATTCCCCAAAATGTTGCCCATCGACATCATTTAAGTCTAGTTTTGGCATCAATTTGGCTCGAAAGTGTAGCAAACACCTACTGTACATTATTTGATTTACACTCACATAATAATTCATTGTGCAAATTGACTGTTTTGATAAGAAGATGTACGAAGTAGGTAATGGCTGACTATATTTACTTAATCTGCGGCTAAATTAAATTGGATCGCAATTATTTTCGTGATCAAAAGTATGAGATTAATCCTGTCCAAATAAAATACATATTTTTATCACCTCGAAATCAGGAATCGGATCTATGCTTAATGTACCATGAATTTTATCGCCTTAATCAAATATTATATCATAGCCTATTCAAAGCCAGTAAGTAAGTGAAAGCCCAGTAGTTTCAGCATCATTTTATTAACATACGTTCATCGCGACGCGTCGTATCTTATCAAAATGATGTTGAAATTACTGGGCTTTCACATACATACTCGCTTTTAATAGGATTTGATATCATATTTTATTTCGGCGGTTACTTTCATGATCGTATCTGATAGGAGGCAATTTTTTTTCCGAAATTAATTCTCCAAATTGAAGCTGCGTTTAAACTTCACTTATCAAAAAAAAACTTATTTATAAAATTTTCTACTTCCGGTTTTAATTCATCTTAAGGGCCTCGGTGCTATTTGACAAATTCGCACTTTTTCAATTTTATTTCTCTTAATAGTAAACTTTTTGCCACTTCAAAATTTTCAATTAAAACCACTTCGAACAAAAGTTGCCACTTTTGAGCTTATTTCGTATCATCTGTTTTTTTGAAACCAATTTTTTTTTTCATAATTTGTCTTTTAAAAAAACACTCAAAAAACGCGCATTTGCTATCGAAGGTGTTTAAATTAAGGTAAAATTTATTTTTTTATGGTGGATGGGTCGGCTTACCAAAATAGAAAGTTTCGGTGTAATACAATCTGCTAATTTTGGATAAAATAGGGCTTCGATGGATATCTGCCAAAGCGTAGTTTCGTTTCAAAAATTATGATTCAGAGTTTAAACAAGAGCGAAGAAACAAAACGAGAACATATTTGAAAAATAAATGTGGTATTCTCAATATTTTCAGCCGGTGATTTCAGAAAATTAGTTTGAAAAATTTTGAACAAGAAATGAAAAAAATTTTCAAAATATTTTTGACCAAAATGTCATATGGATTACCGGACCTCAGAGTACTAATCCTCAATATTTGAATGATACAAATAACGCAAGATATTAGCACCCTGTCAAAACCCTTGATTGCGGAATAGGCCGATTTCATTGGTCAGGTTGAGAAAGGATCAACCAATCAAATGCTCAGATTTCGCATTTTTCAAATATTTAGGATTTGTACTCTGAGGTCCGGTGATCCATATAATTGGCCATTTTGTAAAGCTTTCTCGTTGGTTCGAAACAAATAATTTAAAAACAAAATTAAGAAAAAATAAGAAAAATTTCTCATAATTTTCGAAACTTTTTCAAAAAATGTCTCAAAATTTGACGAAGTCGAAAAGTTGTATTCGAACTTAAAATTTTGTTAAAAATCAATAATACAACAATTCAAAAGTCACAAAAGTTGCCTAGATTCTAAAACATAACTTTGATGGTAAATTGAAGGGAATATATCGAAAATCCTGCATAGTCGTAAAATTGTTTTGGTATGTCACAAAATAGAAAGAGACCAATGAAATGACTGGATTCTCGATAAGTGACCAATGAAATCCGATATTGGGAAGGTGATATCGGGAAGGCGATATAGAGCCCCCCTGTATCATAAAATCTTGCCTTATACCGTATAAGTTATACGCCGTCGCCCACATGTGTGAGTGGTAACTCATAGTGAAAACAGCTTTAGCTAAGACTCTTACTAAGCTGTAAAAACAGTGATGGGTGACTAGGGTTATCTCCAACCGGATTTGTTATCCTAACCATGTTTTTTCTATATTTTTGTTCATACATACGCAAAAAAGGGATGAACCACCCACGCAAAACCGGTCTTTTTAACTTGCCGGGTATACAAACCATTAGACAACCTATACACTTTAATAGTTCATGACGCTCGGTTTCAAAGTGGCTCATAAACATTGGCGATAAGGAAATAAATTGGACTTACAAGTCATAACTTATGACGTTCGAATAAAGTAATGATTACTTTATAATCAGTTTTTCTTATCAATAAAGGTCTAAACGTTATGAACAAACGTGAAATGGAACAATTACTGTGACGTGGATAAGTTTACTTTAAACATATTAGTTCATATGATTATATATTTTTTATTTAAGCGACGTTTCGAATTAAATCATTTTCAGGCTGATACCAGACTTAGAAGTTTCAGAAACAGAAACACAAACGTACACAATCTAGAGTTTCTGGAATAAGCGCATTAATATAGAACAATCAAAATGTGGGCGAAATTATGAAAAAATTGTAGGCCCGCTTTAAAATAGGGTAAACCGTTTTTGTTCAATTTATTCATTTAGTGATGGTTGATTTATTCGTATAAAGAATGCTTCAGCATCACATATACAGTTACGGTTTGAGTCGATTTAGGTGGAACATGCGTTCTTGCAGGTGCAAGGAGTTTTTAACATAAACAGGGCACTTATGGATATGACAATATATTTGTTTCGCACGCGAAAATTGTTTATGCTCAGATGCTCTGCTAAGTAAGGTTCGTTTAGTTCTACCTACATAGCACTTGGCACAGGGACATTTGAACTTATAAATTAGATAACAGGCATCTAATTTCGCGAATTTTGGCTTTCCATCTTTGACAAATATTTGGTCTATCGTAATTGTTTTGTAAGCAGAACGTACGTTAAAATTTGGTATAAAGTTTTTTATACGACCATATAGTTGAAATTCCACGGCTGGGCTTGTATATTCTATTTTGAAGTTAAAATCAACTTCAGGTCTTTCTGGTTTTTTCTGGTGAACATAAGAACATTAAGATTTTGATATCTAAAACGTGTTCTGGATACCCATTTCTCAAAAAAAAATCTTTCAAAATAGGTATATCTTCGAAAAAGATCGTCATTTGAACAAGATTGTTTAAAGTGGGTAAGCGCTGTGAATATATTGCTTATTAGGTATCCACGGGTGGTAACTGATTCTTTGTAATTAGTGATAACTTTATTTAATCCCTCTTTTCGAAAAGTTTTAAATTATATTGAACCATTGGCTACAAATAAGGTTGATGACAAGAAATTTAATTTATCTTCTTCTAATAATTCGTAAGTATATAGTGATGTCTTGATCCCAGGCATTTATTATTTCAAGAATCAAGTCAAGTGAATCCTTACGAATTATTGCCAAGTCAGGCTATCTTGTCCAACTTATCACATGACCTTGATCTATAAGTTTTTGGACAACCGACCGCTCTAAGCACCCATGAATAAGTTTTGATATTAATGGAGCTATAGTGCTACCCATCTGTACCGTCTAAATTTGTTGGTAAAAGCCAGTTTGGCTGTCAAAGTAATTAAAATCTTGTAAAATACCTAGTAAGAAGTCTTTAAATTCCGCTCTGGTTGGAATAGGCAAATTATATCCTTTTGCATCTTTTTCTTGTTTTCAATATTTTTTAGGGTTTCTAAAAATTGTCGCTGGAATATAGTTTATTGTACGCGTAGTGTTGCCACTGGTGTACATAAATTTGATATCAAATAAAACCAAATCATGGTGTGATTCGACAAATTTTTTCTTTTCTACCATAAATCTGGCTCGAAAGGACTTCTGGCTATCGACTGGATACGCGCAATTTTAAATGAGAGGTTCCAAAATAGGCTTCAAATACTATTCACCTCCAGCCACTAGATGGTTCCAGCCCGTTATCAAAGGGCGTATAGGCCAATCAGGTTTATGACATTTTACTGATCCGTAAAATGTGGAGATTGAGTTTTAAGGTTCGACTAAAAAGTTATTGTTTGGTCCTAGACTATGTAAAATAGTATTATCTAGCTTGTAAGGTGAAATCATTCATTTTTTTAAATTCGGGCGTATCTAGTCTAAATAATTATTATTGAAAGAAAAAAAAATCAGGTTGATTAAATTGATCAAATTTGATTTATTTTATAAAACATATACTGATTATCTAAACTTATCTAGTTTTAATTAAAAATAGAAAAATTTAAAAAAATTTAGAAGAAAAAGCTCGACTGGCTCTCTCTAGAAAAACAAGTATGTTTTGTATATATTTTACACCTTATTTCCAATTATATATATATCAGACAGTTTTAGCTTGGAAAGTTTATGTATTTTATATTTTTCTTTTATAAAGTATATTACAAAGTCAGTTATTTTAATGACCACATATGCAGTTTCAGACTTTTGAAAATTGAAGATTTGTATTTTTAAAATGACATTTTTTTTATACAGCTCTTTTTTTGCATTTCCTATACTTTTTTTTCCTTATTTTTTTTCGCTCTTTGAAAGTCGCCCAGAAAACTAAAATACTAAAATTAAGTTGAAAAATACTATAAATTTTTTGAAAAAAAACACAAGTAATTAAATATAAAATAATCAAGAAAAAACTAAAAGAAACATTAATTCCCCTTTGTGTTTTCTAAAAATACAAATAAATTGGAGAGGCATGTTTCAATGGAATGTGAATTTATATGCAATCTGACAAAAACGGTTGAATTGTGAACTCCTCGACTTGGCCTTGCCTGGACGAAATGGAACCTTGAGACAACTGGACAATTTAGAAAAGCTATTTTCTAATGGAAGACTACTATCCATTCTGATTGGAGGAAAGCTCGACAGGACAAAGTGTCGTCAGATAAGAGCATAGCTCTACACTGGAACTACGGCGACTAAGAAAAGAAACCTTCTTTCGCAAAATTGCCCCTGGTGTTTTATAAATCTGTCGGTACACTTCTGTGATTTTTTTTCAAAATTATTACTGTTAGACATAAAATAAATGCAATTCTCAAACTTAAAAAAAGTTCTTTTATAATTTTTTCATGGTATTCATCTCGAGTTAAAAAAACAAAATCATTCGATTTATCATTTAATAATAGGATGATATTTGGGAAGCGTTTTTTGAAAGTAAAAAAATCAGTTATCCGTTGGTCCCTAGTATGACATGGAGTAAGTTTTTTAGCAGTTATTTTGGTATGTGCTCTTAAGGATGTGGGGCACGATAATTGAGATTTTTCAGAAAACTTTTTTGATTGCCCCATTTTGTAGAAGAATCTTTCACCTGAGTTTTTAAAGCGTAGGATTTTTTCTGAATTTTGATTTTTTTCAAAAAAAAATAAGTTTGAGATTTTTGAGAAATTTGAAGTGAAAGGTACCAAATTTCGATCAAGAATTTATTTGTCACCTTCAAAATTGCGAATGTAGACACTTACCTCGAAATACTGTCAAAAAAAGTTAAATTTCAATTTTTAATTTTTTTTTAATTTCAAAAAAGTTCAGAATTTTAACAAAAAATAGAAATTCACAAGTCGTTCCTGAGACTTTTGAGAAGAAAATTGGAAAAAGGCTACCGTTAAGACCTTAATTCAGTCTTTGCGGTGAATTTGAAGCACAAATTAAAAAAAAAATCTACATGATTTTCAAGGAGGAGTAGGCTTTTTGCGTGAGGCTCGCCCAAATACGCTGTTTTGACCACTAGAGGCAAAATTTTGAAAAAAAGGCTACCGTTGGTGATGAGTATTTAATATCTTCATTCTAATGTGCAAATATCAATAAAAGTGATGGAGAGATGAATGAGGAGTAGGCTTTTTAGTGCTTTTAGGGACGCCTACTTAAAAACCATTTTCTGAGCGTAGGTTTAAAGTATCAGATGCTCTGAATAGTACTGGCACCTTCCTTAAAGTTGTACTACGTATTTGGAAAAAGAAATTAATTATTTCTGAGCCAGGTTTCTCAAGACTTCACTTGAAATGTTAAAAAAGGGTTAACTACTAATCCGCAACGTCCGCCCTCTACTCTATACTACCTCACTAGGGCGCTACAGGTGTGGTAGGGCTAGAGCTGCAAATGATTAAGAGGCCAGTAACTTGTAATATACAATATGCGTAATATACAGTTTATTATACTCTTTGTTTTAAAATAATTATATTATAAGATAGTTTTTAATAATTTGCGTTTAAATTGGCGAAAGTTTTAATATTTGGAATGTTATCAGCAAAGTAATTTAACTGAAAGAAGTTCGACAATGAAGAATGATCTTCTAGGATCAATACAGAATGAAATTTGCTTTAAAAGATAAATTCTAGAAATTTCTTTTAAAACATACAATATATCATAAAGATGGTGGAGTATTTATTTACTTGGATTTATTTGATAATTTAATGTAAAGTTAATTTAACATAGAAATAGTTCTAACCAAAAGATGATCTCGAAATTTTCACTTTTATTAAATTATTTAAAATTAATTAGTTAATAATTAAATTCAGGCGTTTTTTAATAACGTGAATTTACGTTTTTAGTTAAATTCCGAAAGTAAACTGCGCAAACCAGATAATATTACAAGGAAGGTGAATTTAGCAAATAAAAACGAACGAAAATTATATTCATGTTCGAAAACAGAATGAAATCCTTATTAATTTGAGATTAATTAATTTTTGTAAATTATAAAGTAATTGGTTTTAAGAATAGAAATAATACTAAAGTCATTCAAATTTTCAAGTCTCACAAGTTTCTTCAGCAAACATTTGTATATATTTTTTTGGATAAAAGCAGTAGTTATACTCCAACATTTTCAAAGCAGCTAAATCACTGTTTTAAAGTGACATTATCATTTGTATTTGTCGGCCCCGTATTTCTTGTGAAATTGCAGCGATAAGTATTTATAATAAAGAATTCATAATTAATTTCAGCTGTACATCTTTAAAATAAAGTTCAGGCGGCAAACCATCTGTTGGGTCAAATAAAGTAATTAATATCCATCAAAACTTTGATGATCAAAGAGATTTAAAAGGTACGGTCAAATTAAAATATGTAAAATGATCAATTAATTTAAATGTTTCAAAGTATTTTGTAAATCACCTAAAATAGTAAGTTTTCCTGTGCTAAATTTGCATATCAATTGCTTAAGGATAATTTAAAATCATATCCTAACATATTTAATTCATTCGTTATATTTAACTTCATTTTTTCTAAAATTTTTTTAATATATTTTTTGATCATTACCGTAAATAAAGGTAATAATGTTTATTGTATAATGTATATTGAGAACTACTAGGCTCCGTGTTGATCGCAGTTCTACACCAACTATCACAGCCTCTCCCCTCGGTTGGTTAATAAATAGAGATGAGATGGACGTGCGAAGTTAGAAAACCGACCTAAAAAGAGCGCACAATTATCGGGGCCACATTCTTGAACCTGTAACGCACCAATAATTTTACTTACCGCCGGTACGCACCACTCGTACTAATTGTACGAGCACTTTCAAAAAACCCTCATAAAAGCAGTACCCACTATCCCGATTTAAAAGTTAAGGCTGAGGGCACATAGTTTAAACAATTATGCTTTAACCTTAAATTTTTTGATTTTAATAACAAATATATCGATTCAAAGTGGTCACACTACAAGCGAACTACATCCTAACTTGCGCCCCCGAAGAGACATTTTCGATATTTTTGTCCTATAATTTTTCAAAACATTACATTTCAAGTATATGACATTGTTAATCACAAATTTGGAGTATTGAATAATTTTTTTGACAACACAGTATGTTATAAAAAAAATCAATATTGAAGAATTAATTCGAGATTTTTTATATTTTGTAAATTTTAATTTTCGAAAATTTTCTTTATTTTTCTTAGCTTTTGTTTCCTCTCAAATATAGATGAATTGAAAAATTTGTAAA
The DNA here is from genome assembly GCA_004367855.1 of Oikopleura vanhoeffeni. Taxonomy (NCBI): domain Eukaryota; kingdom Metazoa; phylum Chordata; class Appendicularia; order Copelata; family Oikopleuridae; genus Oikopleura; species Oikopleura vanhoeffeni. The sequence goes on from SCLH01000603.1 coordinate 19,031, forward strand.
GTAAAATTTATGAAATGCATATTTTCGGGAATGTATTTTTTTACGCAAATGATGAGGCGCTAAAGAGGCAAACAAAAGCGCATAAATTTGGTTCGATTTTTTGTTTACCAACTCTTTATTCGATAGAAATAATACTGGGAGAATACTGGAAAATGATAGAGAGGCAAAATCGGAAAGGATGATTACCCACAGCCGTGAACATGTGGCAGAGCGTCCCATATCCCGTTGGTGCCGCCCGATTATCAAGGGCCCGGCCTCGGGTGCTCATCAAAACAAGATATAAATCAAAAAAATATCAAAAAAATAAATAATTAAGGAGGTAAAGCTGGATGTGATTCTTCAAGAGAAATATATTTAATACTAAGAAATATTTATCGGTAATGGTGGGGTGTTGATATATTATCATAGCAACGCGAGTTCAAATATAATGATTTTTTTAAATTTACAACGAGTTAATTTTCAGGTTTTTTCATTCGAAATTCAATAAACTCACCGGTAAAAAGCGGCTCGCGGTCGGCGAAAATGTAGGAAAAGTTGGGATTTTATTTTTTGAAAAAAGATGGTTCAATGGCGCGACAATTTTGTATCAGTGAGAGTTGGAGTTCGTAAATCAATAAGAAAATAACCCCCTCGCCGCGCGAACGCACCACAAAAACCGGTAGGATACCGTGCGCAGAGACCATGCACTGCAATGGCCGCAGCGCCCATCGCTGCGCGCATGGCCCCACATAGAAAAGGCACAAAAAACGCCGCGCCCAGCCAGCCTTCCGGAAAGACGAGACAGCCCCCTTGCGCCGAAAATTGCGCGGCGGGCCCCCGCAAAAAAAACCGGCCCACGCTGCGCACGACCCGTACGGCAAGCCGCCCGCGCATGGAGGGCCGCAAATAACATCGATAAATCTTTATCGTAGTTTTGTGAGATCAAAGATTGTGGTCGATAAAAACGGTTTCTATTGTTTCAAGGCGCTATATCTTCATTAAAAAAATTATCTCACAGGCATTTAAAGTCTAATATTCGGATTCTCGTACAAATTTTGAAGTTCTACCTGATATTACCATACAAAATATTCGCACACTGTGAATGTTGAGAGTGGTTTTTGAGTTCTGTTTCTGACTCAAGAGGAGGCGACTTCAAAATATATTTTTGTGTTTTGTCTGTTCGAGAGGTAATAGGAACTCAGAGGGTATTAATGCCAATCCAGTTGTTTAATTCGATATTTTTGAAATTTCAAGCAAATTTTATATATCATTGTGAATCTCAAAAAATATATTTAGGCGGTTAGAAATTCTACAGATACTTCGTGGGTCGAGAAAAAAGGTGCAATGTCTCGTACGAATAGTGTTACGGATGAGTGCGTTAAGGTTAAGTGTTTAATATTAAGGGGTGGTGCATTTTGAAGATACGGATATGGGTCTCTGATGAAAAAACTTTTTTCACTGAGAATTTTATATATTTTTTCTCAATATAGCTACCAAAGTTATGTCGTGCTCCCAGGCAACTTTGTACTAAATAATTTTCGGGTAATTGCCTCAATAATAAAATTTGGATTCGAATTTAAACTTTCTTCGAATTCCACAATTAAGCAGAAATTTTGTGAAAAGATTTCCGAGCATTAGAAAAATGCCTTATTTTCTCATTGTAATGTTTTTTACGCATTTGTTTCAAATGGAAAAAAAAAACTCTCAAAAAAGGCCGCCTTTCAACTTACCGCAGCGTAAATTGACCACATATTTTTTATATGATGGATATTGTGAAAAATCGATATGACATTTTTTTTTGGGATTATCGGGTGTCGAACTGTATGGAAATAGTATTTGAAACTTTCCTCCATTTGTTGTTCAAAAACTTAAACTTATTTTTTATGAATTTTTAGGCTGAAGAATATTAGGAATTAGTCATTTTTAATTAATCAAATATGTCCCTCGTTTTGTTTGCATTCCGCTGTTTATAGCTCTGATCAAACTTTAAAAAAACGTGAGCAGTTTGGCACGAAATCCTCGAAGTCTCCATTTTCAGAATTAAAAAAAGTTGAATCACCACTCAAAACTTTGCCAAATTTGGGTTGAAGGGGCCGACCATTCACCTGTTAAATTTAATAAATTAAAGTCATGCAAGTGGAGATTTTCCATGCTCAGATCTGGAAATTTAAAGTTAATTAGACAAATAGTGAACTCCATAATTTTATTATTTGTTGACTACTGCTAGAATTTTCTTCACTCTAGCAATTATTATAAGTCTTAAATGCTGCATTAGCTAGATTCGCGTCTTGATTAGTTGATCGGGACACTTGATTTAGCGAACGTTGTATCCGTTGAGCGGGAAAACGTTAACTGCTGTTGTCACTTTTGTCTGCTTCCACTGCAAAAGAAAAGGTTTGGTATATCAAAAATCCTGCCTATGACGATTTATCTGGGAGCGTCATAACTTTGATATAGCAATTAAAATCCCGGGAGTTCTGATGAGTCCGACAATACGGGATATTGTGATTGGACACTGGCTCAAAGTTATGACGACTCAGTAAATCGACCGACTAGGCAGGATCTTCGATATATTTTCATACAAAGGGGAGGCAATATCGCCGAAAAATTTGTTTCCAAGAAAATTTCGGCGATATTCCACATTGGCGCAATATATGCCCGCGCCCGCCCTCTGTGAATTAATATTTATAAATATTATTTAATATAACTCATGGATCAGATATTGCAATCAGATAATTTGACCGTATGAATCCAATAAAACCGTCATGAATGCCCGAGTTAATATATATATCGATGTAAAGCTAATTAGAAAACCTCATGTTCACCGCATATGAACCTGTCAAGCAAATTCAAATGAATTTTAGTTATTCATCAGTATTGAATTGGTTTGTTGGAACCATCATTTTTTCGAGTTTGAATTGTAATCTACGCCGTACGTAATTATTATTTTGCGATTTTTAATAAATTTTATAAGATATTAGTATGAAGTTTCCAAATGTCAGTTTTAGGTTCTTAAAAAATAATTGAAAAAATCTGATTTTTTTTAACATTTCAGTTAAATAGAATCAAAAATTCTCCGCTGCGACCTTGTGAAAGAGAGTTCAATTTATTGTTTAATTTGCAAAATCGAACTCAAGAGCGGCTCAGTGTCAACATTCGGAGAAAGGAGCGTCAATAGCATTCCAGCCAAGCGTTTTTAATATTAATATATCAGTATTTTGATATTGATTGCAAAGAGTCGTCCGATGTACTCTTGTCACAAAAACGAAGGAAAAGGCAAGTGACGAAGTTATTTCAGCACCATCATAATTTGTTGAAAAAAGAAGTGGTGGGGTACCTCGTGACATGTTTCTACAGCTGAACAATTGTGGGTACTGACCACGGAGTCAAATAGTAAGCAGCAGGGGAGAGACATAATGATGGTTGGCGAAGGTTATAGTAATGGTTAAAAGCAGGATTGACAAATGCGCCACGTATAATCTATTATACTCTCAGAGATTTTTAACTTGTACATATGCCTTTGCCCCAACCTAGATCCAGTTTCAAAATGCTGATAGCTATCTATATCCCTTTACACTTTTTGGTTAAGAAATGCGTAGCCACAACGTTCAAAATCACACGTTAAGGGTAGTGGCTACGCATTCTAACCAAAAATGAATAAAGGGATTTAGGCGGCGTGTTCGAAATTCACTGAAATGTTGCGTCTTCAGGGGTCGGCACAATTGGATCGATCGGGAATCGGGAGTCGGTGGGGATCGGATCGGGCGATCGGATCGGTTTCCCGATCCGATCCAATTTTTTGTTCGAAAGAAAGGCGACCGATCCGATCCCGAAATCCGAATCCAATCTTTTCAAAAAGGCGACCGATCGATCCCCGATCCGATCCATTTTTTTCAAAAAGGCGACCGATTCCGAATCCCGATCCGAATCCCAAATTTTTACGAGCGCGATGTAATTGTTTATGGTTTAATTGAAACAGTTGTCAGACACGCAAATATTATCAACGTGCTTCTTGAGTGGTGGTAAACGCAAAGAATGTGTTAACATGCATTAATAGAAACAGGTATTATTACCAGGGATTCCAGTTAAAACACGTTAAACCTCACATTTACTCCAACTAAATTATTTTGAATTTTCCGAAAATTCTAGGAAAAGCAACAAAATAAACAAATTGGTTGACATGTAAAATTAAACAATTTGAATCATGGAATGGGTTGCTGAGGATTTGTAATAAAGTCTAGGCTGTATAAATAGATGAATTTACTGTGGATTTTTCGTCTACAAAGACAATATTGGGAAAAATATATGCCTTGAAAACTTGTTATGATGCCGATAAATTCTAAAGTTATCCTAAGGACAGTTGTTCCCTTATAAAATATAGAATTTGAAATTAAAAAAAACAGCTCATCGAATATGAAAAAATTGCAACATGAAAATGAGTATAGATAATAGGAAATGTTAATAATTACAAAATTATCATTGTTATAGAAGTAAAATAATTTTTTGTCAAAAAACGTTTTAAGTTTAGAGAGGTTTAGAGAAATTTTGCGTTTTTTTATCGATTTTATATTAAGAGCCAAATCCGAAGTTTTACTAGTAAACACATATCAGTTTTGAACCCAACTGATAATTTAAAAAAGTATGGGTAGTGGTGTGGCTTGGAGCCTAGGCTGTTATGTTTTCGTGTCATTTTAAACCTTTTTGAAAATTATGGAAAAATCGAAAAGTGACATTTGTGTGAAAGAATTAAAAAAATGTTAAACTCAGTCCTTTTAAAAATTTTTCGGTAAAAAACTTCAGGTTTTTCATGGGTGTCAAAAAATTCGACTTTCTGCCTTTGAATGAAAAAACGAGGGCTACAAGCGTGGTTTTAAAACTGCGGGGGATTTCAACAAAGAAAAACCTGAAAAAAATTTCGTTCAGTATTCCAGCGGATATGACCATTAGCGAATAAACACAAAATGTCGATTTTTGTGATCAAAATCACATCATTTTTGACAATAAGAATTAAAAAAAAAAAATATTTTTCGGCAGTGCTTAATATGATCCTGAAAAGTTAAGCTATTTCACAAGGGCGCACATTGTTTCGATAATAGAGGTCAAACGATTACCAGTACCGCTTCTTTACATTTTCAAGGTATGATAAAATTTTCGATACTTCATGATGAAAGTCTCATCTCTTTAAGTAATGATCAAATCATTTTGAGAGTAAAACTTCGTGAGATTTTTTGAGCCATTTAGGTAGAATCGATCAGAAAGATGGAATTTTATAAAGTTTTTTTTAACTTCTCTCTTAAGCTGAAACTATTTTCTTTAAAATACATTCAATGTCGTAACAACAAAAATTTGGGATTACCAGATTTCTTTATTTTTAGCCATAGGGTGGCCAAAATCAAATTATACGAAGTTATAGGGCCACTTTAGCGATCAAGTGTAACGAAAGCCTGAGCCCGTTTATTCCGTCACAAAAGCCCAACAGAGAGAAGATTATAAACAGAGAAATCAAGGTTAGACTATGAAAGTAAAGTGATTAGCTTTAGATTTTATATTTCAGATTTTTGCGCTACAAAGACAAGAATAAGCAAAAATATGAAATTGATGCAAATTTTGCCATGTTGTTCTTTATTAAAAAAAAATTGTTCACAATCAGACGTGAAGAAAAATCCGTTATAACTGTAGGCCATGTATAAATTAAATTAACAAACATTTCCCATAATCTCTTTAATTTATTGAAGATTGCAGAAATTTAAAAGGTCAACCGTATAAGTTGAAATAATTTATTTTCGTCAAACGCAAAAAACAATTAAATTATAATCACAAATTGAGACAATAAGGCCTTATCAGGGCTAGGTAAGAGATGGAACGTTTCCCTCTGCCTTTCTTTCTTTTCAAGATGGTTGAGCTTGTGATTGTTGTTAATTATTGAACGGAATTTCACTTTGTTTTAGATAATTTTGATGAAGTTTTTTTCAGTTTTTTTTCATTTCCGAGAGTATTAACAAAAAAGATACGAAAAAATGATTATGTTTGGAAGAATATCCTTTACGATTGCCAATATTCCAGCCTGGCTTCTCAGAGTTCACTTATTTAACTAAGTTATTAAAAAAATAAACACGTTGGTGGCCAAAGATCATACGCAATACATTACAGCAGGGGTCCGGCGGAAGGTGAGGGGCGGAATAGGGTGAAAGTCCGGCTAATTAGGTGAAGGTGTTTGAGCGAAAAAACTTTTCCCGGCGGATAGACGTAAAGGAAAAAGATAGGGGTTTATTTTCAAAACTTCCTAGGCAAAGAAGGAAAAATACGGCCGTTTCGGAAAAGCAAAAATATAGGCAATATTTATGACAAACTAATTCAATTTGCATTTTCGTTTTATTCTAGTTTTGCTGTAGTAAAGTTGAATGTTGCAACCTCAGAAATCTGCAAACGCAATTTTCCTTCAAAAATAAGAGAATTCCCAGCAATTATTTCATAGGCAAAGGTTTTTCAACGATGGCTATTTATTTAGTCGTTTGAAAAATAAACGTGGAGGACATCTTACTGGAAATATTCTCGTGCGATTAATAAGTGGCATGACAACCACAGTCTACCACCATTCTCTTTGTAGTGGTGTATTCATGACACAATTTAATTTCAAAGTCTGGTCGATATAATTCAACGCGGCAATTTAGGGCACGATTATATGGAGGGGGGGAACCAGAACCCCCGGCTGGTGTGTTCGGATGTGGGCTTCGCCCACGTTTAGGGGGGAGACCCCCCCTGAAAAGCCCCCCAAATTGAAAATGGTTTGTCTTAGGGGCAACCGGAATTATATGGGGGGGAACGCCGCCAAACCCCCCTAATGTGTTCGATTATACAGTGCAATGACAACGGCACAGTCTGCGAGCCGATTTCTTTGTAGTGGTGTATTCATGACAACAATTTAAATTTTCCAGTCTGGTCGTATAATCAAACCCCAAAAGCGGCCAACGTTCTCCAAATCAAGTGAAGTAAATATTTTTCAGAATATATAAATTGTCCGCATGTAGGGCACGGATTATATGGGGGAAACCCCCCAAAAACCCACCTAAGTGTGTTCGGATTGGGGCTTCGCCCACGTGAGGGGGAGAGACCCCCCTAGAAACCCCCAAATTGTAATGGTTGTTTAGGGGCACGATTATAGTGGGGGAACCCGCGCCAAACCCCCCTAATGTGTTCGCAATGTGGGCTTCGCCCACGTGAGGGGGGAGAACCCCCTAAAACGCCCCCCCAAATGGGTATGGTTGTATTAGGGCAAGACGATTATATGAGAGGGGAGAACCCCCAAACCGCCCCTAGTGTGTTCGATTATAAGTGCAATGACAACCACAGTGCTACGCCATCTTCTTTGCAGTGAGTGGTATTCATGACACAATTTAAATTTCCGAGTCTGGGTCGATATAATTCAAACCACCAAAGCGGCACCTTTGCTCCTAATGCATGTGAAGTAAATATATTTTTTCCAAATATTCTAAATTTATTCCCGCAATTTAGGGCAGCGATTATATGGGGGGGAAACCATCCAAACCCCCACTAAAAGTGTGTTCGATGTGGGCTTCGCGCCCACGTTAGGGGAGACCCCCTAAAGAGACCCCCCAAATTGTTATGGTTGTTTAGGGCACGATTATATGGGGGGAACCCCAAACCCCCCTAAGTGTGTTCGATGTGGCTGCCGCACGTTAGGGAGACCCCTAAAACCCAAATTGTATGGTTGTTAAGGGCACGATTATATGGGGTGGAAAACCCGCCTGGCCAAACCCCCCTAGGTGGGTTCTAAAGTTATAAGTGCAGTGACAGACCACATCACGCCATTCTTTGCAGATGTATTCATGACACAATTTAATTTCGCAGTCTGGTCGATATAATTCAACCCCGAAAAGCGGCACCCTTCTTCTCAAATCAAGTGAAGTAAATTTTTCCAAATATTAAAATTTTTCGCATTTAGAGGGCAGCGGATTTATCTGGGGGAAACCCCCCAAACCCCCCTAAGTGTGTTCGATGTGGGCATTCGCCCACCGGTTAGGGGGGGGAGCCGCCCTAAACGTCCGCGCGCAAATTGTATGCTTGTTGGGCAGACGATCTAATACTGGGGGAAACCTCACTAGAAGTGTGTCAACTTAATAAGTGCATGACAACCACAGTCTCCACCATTTCTTTGTAGCTGGTGTATTGCATAACACAATGTAATTTCCAGGTCTGGTGCGTAAGAGATTCAACCGCAATTAGGCAACGATTATGATGGGGGGAAAAACCCCCAAACCCCCTGAGGTGTGTTCGATTATAGTGCATGACAACCCACAGTCTACAAGACCATTTCTTTATAGTGGTGTAGTCATGACGGACAATTTAAATTGTTCCAGGTCTGGTCGATATAATTCAGACAACCCCAAAAGCGGCGAACCTCGTCCAAATCAAGTGAATAAATATTTTTTCCAGAATATTAAATTTTCCGCCAATTAGGAGTCACGAATTAATGGAGGGGAAACCCCCGCAAGTGGTTCGATGTTGGGCTTCGCCCCGTTAGGGGGAGACCCCTCTAACAACCGCCCTCAAATTGTATGGTGTTTAAGGGGCACGATTATATTGGGGGTAACCCTCCCAAACCCCCTTAATTGTGTTCGATGTGGGCTTTCGCCACGTTAGGGGGAGACCCCCTAAAAACCCGCGCAATTGTTTGATGGTTGTTTAGGGCCGATTATGATGGGGGGGAGAACCCCAATTCCACCTAGGTTTGTTGATCGGATTTATAAGTGAAATGACAACCAAAGTCCTACAACATTTTCGTTTGTAGTGGAATGTATTCATAGACACATTTAATGTCCAGTCTGGTCGATATAGATTTCCGAACCCCAAAAAGCGGGCAACGTTCTCCAAAATTCAAGTGAAGGTAGAGATATTTTTTCCCCAGAATATTTAATTGTTGCCGCAATTTAGGGGCACGAATTATATGGGGGGGAAAACCCCGCCAAAAACCCTTAGGTGTGTTCGATGGTGGGCTGTCGCCCACGTTGGGGGAGACCCGCTAAAACCCCCAAGAATTGTATGGTGTTTAGGGCACGGATTATATGGGGGGGAAACCCCTCGCCAAACCCCCTAAGAGTGTGTGTCGATGTGGGCTTCGCCCACGGTTAGGGGGAGACCCCCCTAAAACCCCGCCAGAGATGTGGATGGTTGTTTAGGGCACGATATAGTGAGGGGGAAACCCCCCAAACCGCCCCTAGGTGTTAGTTCGATATGATATGGTGCATGACAACCACAGCTACACCATTTCCTTTATAGTGGTGGTATCATGACACAATTTAATTTCCAGTCTGTCGATATAATCAACCGCAAAGCGGCAACCTTCTCCAAATTCAAGGTGAAGTAAATATTTTTTCCAGAATATTGTAAATTTTCCGCGATGGGACGAATCATAATAGTAAATTTCGCATTCTTTTCAAAAAAACTACAGATATAGTCCGGGTATTGTTTGAACACTTCAGAAAGTTGTACTTTTTTTTTTTGGTTGAGAATGGTCTCCGCGAGCAATTTTCAAAGATTTTCTACTACTCACTTTCTCTCAGTTAATAATATATAAGAATAATTATTGAATAGAAATAACTATCTTTAATTCCGCAAATATAAGAACGATTTTACAATGTTCACAGCAAAAATGTGGCCAATTTTTTTTCTCCGAGTCCAAACGCACTGTCTAGCACGACTGGAAAAAAAAGGCCAAGTTAAAAAAACTCAGGGCTTGTAAGAAATTGTATTTAATATATTGTGGCCGAATAAAATCAAATAAATGCATTCTAGAAGCTAAATTCAAAATTACTGCTGGCGTTGGAGTCAAACTGTAATCCGAAATGAGTAAGTTTCTTGGAGGTTTTCGCAAAACCCGTCACTTGTTGCATTTAGGTGATTAACGAAATGGAGCAAAAAATCAGCCTTTAAGTTCTCACTCTGACTACCCTGTAGACGGGTATAGCGCTCAAGAACTTCTGAAACAACGACCAACTCCAGATGTGGTAATGTATTGACCAGCTAAGCTGTTGAAAAAAAACATATTTTCTTCTGGGCAAGTTATGATCGACATACTAGGACTCATATTGAAGCTCAAGACTATTTTTCCGCAGAGTAAAAAATAATTAAAACTTTTCATGTTTACCGAGAAAAAGATTTTTTGGTTTTTTAGACTTTTTTACTCGAGTTACTTTCAAAACGGTAAAATTGTCGTAATTTTGAATAATTTAAAGAAAAAACGGTGATGATTTAGTTTTACATATGCTATATAAAAATACCGGTGCCTGGGAATGTGGATCTAAAACTTCAAATCGCAATACTATGCAGACTGCTAGATTAAGGGCGGCAAGAGTGCTTTGATTCGTATCGCGGGCGAGAAAAACAAATGTCAAAACAGAAAAATTTGAGAATCATTTTTATTATTAATTTTTAAAATTGATTGGAATTCTCCGAATTAATTAGACAGCACCGCAGCTTTAGGATATTTTCAACTAGTGGCGGATGTGTAAATATCTGCCGCCGAAAATCGTTGTGCTCTTGTCCACGGTGAATACAATAAGCACAAAGAGTTTATCAAAAAATAGGTTAAAACAACAAAAAAAATCTGAAGAAGTTAGTCCGTTTTTATTTTTCCACAGAAAACTAAAAATTTATTTGTACAATGAACTGTAATCATTTATTGTCCTTATTATACTTATCAAATGTCACCAAAATTAAATTTTGTTTTGCTCTTTCTGTTTGTCAAATAAATACAATTTTGTTTTGAAGCGCGCCAAAGAATTCAAAAGTATAATATGGCAAACCTACTAACAAATAGATGCAATTTTCAGTTGTTTGGTCTAAAGTAAAGCTTCATTATGATTTGTATCTTATAAAAAAACACTAAATTTTTTTTTATTTCTAGAATTGAAATTTGATTTTAAAGAAGAAAAAATTGAAAATATTTTGAGTGAGAAAATCAAAAAAATAAAAGAAATTTTTGTTTCGAATCTATGAATAAAAATCCTGTGATGTTTTGGACACGGATAAATAAATCAAAGATTCTATCTGTGAAAGGCGTTTATTTTTTTTTCAGAAGATTTCTCAACTATTCAAAAAACTCCATCTAAACTTTCAAATGTGCGAAATGTTCGACGCGACAGAACGTTGCCTTTATCTCAAGAAGTAAACAAGAATAGAGAAATCACTTTAGGCACAAAGATCTAAGAATTGGGAAGAAAACCTAAGCATTTAAAATATGAAAGTTAATCCGATAATGGCAACTTAAGCAGTAAATTTAATTGCTCCAGAGTCGAGCTGGTAATGGATTACCAAAATGAAGTATGTGGGTTAACTTTAAATTGATAAAATGCTAGACCTTGTGTTNAAATTTCAAATCACCGTGAAGAGTTGTTCTTTAAGATGCAAAAGTTTTTAGGATATCAGCTGTGCTAGTTTATCCAAAAATAGCTTTGTAAACTGTCAAAATCTGCGACACCCACTCCCTTAAGACCAGTTTTGCCAGCAGTTTGATCAAAACGTCAAATATATTAGTTGCACAAGTTGATATACATTAAAATTATTGACTTTATATTGAACGAGTATATAACACCAACGATAACTTCCTAAAACCAGTTATGAATATAATTTCAACGAAGTGCTTTCAAGAGGTATAAAAGCCCTATTGAGTGACGACCACATCTTAAGAGGGATCTTCATGTCAATAGGCATGCACAAATGAAATGTTTTTTTTTGATAAAGTAAACAAACAAAATATCATTTCTTGGTAAATCGCGTCTAATAATTCTGACTGATAAAAAATCGATATTCTAACGTTAAAGTCTATTTTTTGAGTTTCATCCAAAATTTGCGTCTTACAAAAATATTATAAAAATATGATAAAAATGAATTCTCAGCGAAAAACTGACCAGAAAAAGTATTTTTAAACGTGCATCTCTTTTATTGAAAGAAATAAGACTTCTTATTATTTGTTATGCGATTAACACGCTACTTTTCATAATAAAGCAGCACGCGCGGTATCTTTGATCATAAGAGATCAACTCAAAATGACACAAATTATACTCCAACGTTTGTCAGCATTTTATGCGCTTAATCTTTTCGTTATGATAAAAAAAACATTTTCCATATCAAATAAAAGAGTTTGTAACTTTACGAATGTTTTTTTCATTTTGACGAATGACCTAGAGTCCTAGACGCGAACTAATTATTCCGTGTCTATACGATAGTCGGCGACTTTGCTTTCGTGTCATTTTGGAAGTTTCAATCAATTTAGATAATATCTGCTCGAGTTTTCCTGCTAGAGAGAATTTGTGCGATTTAAAGATCGTTTTCGTGAAATGCTTAACGAGTTTGTTACTAATTTTAAAATTATTGAAGATATATAAAAATTATGAACAGTGTTTACAGAACAATAATTTTATTCCATTTTTACGTTTGATCATTTCAATCACAAGTTATAGACCGTTCAAAAGTTGTAAAAAATACCCAGAAATTACAACAATTAGCATTTAGAACTCCCCTAAAGCTAGAAATCTGATCATAGTGCTTAGAAAAGAAAGTGAATAAAACTTATTATCTAGATGATATATATGTTGATACATATGAATCTGACGGTTAACATATGTTTTATAGTAATAGACATGGTGTAAATATTAAAGAGCTGAAAAAACATTAAGCCGTAGTCATTTATTACTGGATAAAAATTAAGAATACTGAATAAATATTGGTGGTAAATAAACTTGAAAAACATTTGCCATAACATGAAACATAAATGAATCAACCAATCTCACAATGTTTTATATTTTTATAATCTATTTACCGACCCTAAGTTATAGCCAGAATTTAGAAGCTCGTCTATCGGACTATAATACTGGTAGACTTTATATGAAAAAAAATTATGAGGGTTGGTTTAGCGCGTATGGAACAGTCTGCCGGGGCTAAGAGTCAACATATGATATTTTAAGAGAAAATAACAATTAAAAATAATAAACGAAAAACGCTTATCTAAAGGTTTTTTGAAGGGTTTTAGTTTTCAAAATTTCGACATTTACAAGCTTTTGTTCTGGAAAATACAAAACAAATTAGGATAAACCGATAGTTATTTTCATATTCAAACTCCTATAAGACATGGTGATCACTTTTTGAACAATCAATTTGGCAAAATTGTCTGCAACTCATTAGGATTCGATTCCTTGGGATTTATTGGTATTCGCAATGGATATGAAAAATTTATGCAAGATCATTTCGAAGAAAATATAACATTTCAAGATAATGAATCTTGTATACCCGAAATTGTATTTTCTGGAGCAATTTGTGATGAAAACAGCTATGAAAGCAGCTTTGAAAGCACAGAAAATTTGTCGGGTTGTATAATGAAAATTTATAAAACGGAAGGTGGAACGTGTATCGAAGGTGTTTCCGAGGTTTTCATGCATTGCAATATTAAAATGGAACTAGAAACATCGGAATGGAATAGTTGGAGCACTGACACAGGTCATGGTTCAGTTTTCACAGAAAGTTCCTACATTCACGGATTTTGTTTCGAATAAAACTTATGAAATTTGTGTCAGCTATAAAGAAATAATATTATCTCACTATTTGATCCGCAATGTTTCATCGATTATGTGTATACAATTAATATTTTCTTCGGACAAATCAAATTCGTTCAACTTGACATTACATTACAAGTAAATATTTCGGAAAAATCATTTAAAGATCATTTAAGGATGCTAAATAAATACAGATCGTTTTTCTGGCCAAAGTTCCTATCAAGAGTTAATAGGGTCAAACGCCTAACCACAAAAAACATTTTTTAAAAAATAATTTAGATTTATTATAGATTTCTATTATAACAAGTTGGAAAATGATCACAAAATGAACTCAATCAGATCAGTTGTTTCAAATAGCCGAAATAAAAACTGTGTGGAAACTCTTTTTACTACTGAGAGGCACTTTGGTTTGAAAAAGGATATGGATTATGATGCCCGTTAATAGAAAAATGTTTTATGATCAAAAATTTAAGATAAATTAAACTTTGTCGTTACTATACATTGCAAATGAACTTTTTTAAGAATGCAATGGATGTTTTAAGCAATCGCATAGAAATTGTTCTGGACAGTTTTGTACTGGAGATTGGCTCAAGCTAGAAACTTGTTTAGAATGCTTGGAACAGAAAGAATATGAAAATTATAATGAAGAGTATATTGAATATGAAAGTTCAGATGCAAAAAGATGCCTCCAACAAGAAGAAACTGAATTTCGAACTTTATCTAGAAATTTTTATAACATTAAATGGGGTATGCCGCAAAATTGTCTAAAAACGTCGTTTTTTCGGCGTTCTAGAATTGGTCAGTCGGCTGATTAGAAAAAGCTTGATTTTTCTCATTAGCTCTTAGTTTGCAGTATATTTCACCGAGAAAATGTCAAATCAGAGTCGCATACNGTATGCGACTCTGATTTGACATTTTCTCGGTGAAATATACTGCAAACTAAGAGCTAATGAGAAAAATCAAGCTTTTTCTAATCAGCCGACTGACCAATTCTAGAACGCCGAAAAACCGACGTTTTTTGACAATTTTAGACTTTAAAATCTATCTCCTCCAAGAATACATTTGCAAAATGGTTCAAATTTCAAAAAAGTATTCTTCAGAGTATAACTAATAGATAGAAGTGTGCTTTTATGTAATTTCTGGCTAAAGATCGAAATATGAATTTTTCAAGGTCACGTTGAAAAAATTCCGAAAAAAATGTGCTTCGATTTTTTCGAAAGTATGCTCAAAAAAATTTCACGAAAACACTGATCAGAAAGTTGACTTACGTCAAGATGATTTCTTGAAGTTTCATTGGTCAAATTTATGCAAAGGTTATTTTTCAACTTCATTTTGATATTTATTTTATTCTTGTTGCAGGCACCTTTTTGTGTTAACTATAAAGTGACAGTTCTCAAAAGTTTTATTGGACTTGACAGTTCATATAGTCTCCGTAAGAGGCCTGAAACAATTGATATGAAAGATTGGATAACATCATGCAAACCTGATACTACAGTTTTTGTGAGTCTGATATTATTTGATAATTGTTTTGATCGATATTATTGTATCAATTGATAAAAGCTCTCGGGCCGGAGTCGGCCGCCCGATGAAACGTTTTTTAGCTGTTTTTAATATGTTCTGAGAAATCATGATCTTTGCGAAATTTCACCAAAAAAGTGTTTATAAACCCAAAACCATTTTTGTATTTTCTTATCATTTGGCTTGAAATTTTTTAAATAAATTCAAGAATAATTTCAGGCCATATGTAGGGAGCGCACGATGACCACTAGATGGCCAAAAACTTTTTTTTTTCTGCCATGAATCGTTTTTTTAAGGGTCAACAACCCCCGTGAGGTCAAAGAATTTGTATCAAATACTGTAGTTCTCTCGCTAGTTTTCCTCGTGCGCTTCCTAGCCATATCCCTTTATTACCTTTTGGTTAGAATGCGTAGCCACTATTTCTTTTAACGTGTGATTTTAACGTTGTGGCTACGCATTCTAACCAAAAGGTGATAAAGGGATATGATAGGCAATTTTGAAAACGGTATCGCGTTTTTGACCACTTTCCTGGTGAAATTTTTTTTTTTTTGCATACATGTAGATCATTTGTATTAATGTTTTTTAGAACATAGTAGTATCTAAAAATAAGTTACCTTAAGGGGGTAGCAGCGATGTGGCAGATTGGTACATTTTTTCGGAGCGATTTTTGAAAGAAAAAAA
>SCLH01000603.1:62101-87912 GCA_004367855.1 Oikopleura vanhoeffeni
AAAAAAAAAAATCCTTGGTCTTAAAATGACCAGAAAAAAATACTCTACAAGATAGGTTAAAAACATCGATACCCATTTTTGAGTTTTGAAATTTCTTATTTCAAATCGTCTGTGAACTTTGTTCGAGATATATGTTTTGTCTACAGCGTGAGTTTTCTCGATTTCTCTCCTTTTTAACCAAGACGGTTAGACAGAGGTTTTAGATTTTAATCAAATTGGTGACTCATTATGTCACGTGATGTTTTTTTCCTTTTTTTACCAAGCTCCCCTTTTTCTCCAAGCCATTTTCGGATTTTCACTCGGACATAATTACATTTGTTAACTTAAAATTCAATTGAACTTTTATTTTGTTTAACATTAACAGTTTAACGTTCTGCCAATCAGAATGCAACTCATGCAGTCGATATTCTTCAGGATATTTTTTTTTCACGAAAAGTTTAATCGCTTCTTGCTTAAACTCTATTTTTTTATCTGATCGCAGCTGGGCGATCATTAAATTGATGTCCTGTACATCATCCTTCGTCAACTTTATTTTAAATTTGGGTAGAGATCGTCTGGATAAAATTGTCAGTCGGATTTTTCCGTCCATAGTATTTTTCTCTTTTTTATTTTAGTCGAATTTAATTTCTCAATATCAAATTTATTATTTTTGTTAAATTATTTAAAATAATTTTATTTAACTTAGTTAATAAGTCTAGAGCACACTCTAGAATCTGCCTCGTTTTTACCGGGTAAAATTGCGGCAAAATAAATGTTTGTTTACATCTGCCGCTTTTCCATCCATTTGGTGGCTGTCTAACCGTCTGGATAAACAAGGGGAGAAATCGAAAAAAACTCACGCTGTATGTTTTTCCATGACATGTTCGACCAACCAGTAATTTTTTTTCACCTTATTTCGAAGAACTTTACTTTTTTGGAGATCATGAATATTTCAATAGTCGTTTTTTATTTGCAATTTTTGCAATTCATTTTTATATAAAATGAAGTTTATCGAGACAATTTATAAAGAACTGGTTTTTCAGATTTTATTATTTCTTAGAGATTATTTCTCTTAGAATTACGATTCGAAAATTATTTTTGAGGTCAAGGTTATGGCATCAAATTTGAATAGCACCAAACAAATTCTTTATAATTTTTTAGTGGAAATGGTATAACAAACTTCGGACAATTTATCAACCGTTCGAGCGCCAGAGAGCAAAACATTTTCTCATTTTTAACACTTATAAAAAATTACAAAAAACTTTTGGATTTTTAAATTAAAAATTTTGCATTTTATAAAATCTAACAAGCCTTGTTGACTACAAAAACCGAAAATCTGATTTGTTGCTAGAAAATCTTGCTAAAATAATAATCATCTTTGTGTTTCACACAATGTGTTACCATTCTCAGAAAAATTCAACTTCGGAATACTAATCGCTAAAACGTGAATATTATCATAAATGCTTTAACCCTAGATTATGAAATGGTCCACATTTCTAAAATTTTAGTTTTATTTGAAGATAGTAGTAATAATACACATTGTTTCGTCGCTTCTAAATTTATCGCCATTTTATCTACAAGTTTTCAAATTCTTCATTCAGTGTGTTTGAGTATACTGATAATCATCATAAAACTATGCAGTGGTTATTACATAATGAAATTTGCTTGATCTTAAGTTAGTAAATTTAAAATCAATTATTTATAATGGATACATCTTTTTCAGTTCAAAATAAAAATTATTTAAAAAGTAATAAAAAATTAGGTATTCAGTGTTTTTGAGACATAAAATTATTATATATTTTCAATCAAAGATTGTTTTTATTCGACGTTTCGGCTAAACAGCCATCATCAGTGTGAGAGGTTTGGATGAACAGGAATCGAAAGTTGANTTCAGAAAGTTTTTATAATACCACCTCTACCAGTTCATCAAGAAACTATTTATAAAAATTCAAAAAACAGCTCAATCAGCGACAACCACTCCCTTAAGGGGGTGGTCGTCGCATTTTAAGGGGTTTTCGATAGCCAATTGTCGCACTATTACAAATCGTTGGACCAACTTTTACCTCTCTTTGATATATTAAACAAAAATCTTGCATTCTAAAAAACAATCCAAATTAACGGATGGCTCGTCCAATCAGAAACGTGCTTACAAAAGTGACGGAATTATTTTTTCAAAATGTATCTCCTCCCTGAGTTTTAAAGGTTCAACAATGATTCATGTTTTAAATTAACCGGACAGAATGTGAGCAGACCCCTAAGTTGAGTTTTTGGACAAATTCTTTGATTTGGCTTCAAAATCACCAAAAAACTGTATTTTCTTCTAGTTAACATAGGGTCAAAATACTGTTTTTGGTGATTCTGAAGCCAAATCAAAGAATTTGTCCAAAAACTCAACTTAGGGGTCTGCTCACATTCTGTCCGGTTAATTTAAAACATGAATCATTGTTGAACCTTGAAAACTCAGGAAGGAGATACATTTTGCAAAAATAATTCCGTCACTTTTGTAAGCACGTTTCTGATTGAACGAGCCATCCGTTAATTTGAATTAATTTTTAGGATGCGAGATTTTTGTTTGAATATATCAAAGAGAGGTAAAAGTTGGTCCGACGATTTGTACTTTTGCGACCATTGGCTATTAAAAACCCTTAAAATGCGACGACCACCCCCTTCAAGTGCTATTTTAGATATGTGGATGACATGGTGTGTATTATTCGAAAAAATCATAAAAATATATTGCTTGAAAAATTAAACAAATTTAACCCTTATTTGAAATTCACTATGAACTCAATGGAAAACAATGAGTTAATTTACTTAGACACAAAAATTATTAACTGTAATGGCAACTTAAATCTTGAAATGTACAGAAAGCCCCAATTGTCCGAAAATCTACTAAACTTTCAAAATGGAGTTTCACCGAAAGGCTATAAAATATCCACACTAGTAGGTGAACTGTACAGATGTAATAACACTACGTCTACCCCGGAAGCATTAAATGAGGCTCTTAATGACACAAAAAATATTTTCCTCAAAAATCAATACCCCCTTAAACTGATAAATCAGAAAATTTCAGAGCTTAAAATTAAAAAATTTCCACCTTCCCAATCGGAAGCTAGGCGAGATGAAGAACTAAAAAATACCCAAACACTAATTTCACTGTTAGCCTTCCGTTCACTAGCTTTCGATGTTCTATAACTGCCAGTAAAATTAAAAGAATTCTATCACAATATACCCCTTATTATAAATTAAATTGGGCTTTCTCCACAATTAATCTCACTCAACATTCTTTCCCGCTGAAACCAGAAAAATCGTATTATCTAAATAATGATCTTATTACGATTACCTATGTCCCTGTGAAGCCACTTATTATAGGGGAAACTCAACGAACTCTTACACGAACGAATTTTACAACATCGCCGTAATAAAGATGGTGTTTTACATCTACATATAAAAACCTGTCCAATATTTGAAAAAATTCAAATTAAATATAGTGTTGAACCCACGACGACCAAGTCTATCCAACGAAGTTTTTCGAAAGCCATTTTTCAGTTGTAGTAAAAAATCTACATTTTCAAGCTTCCGAAAAACATTCGAGGGACTGCTTATAACACTCAAAAAACCGTCTCTGAATATACAGGTTCCACATAAATGCCTACATTTCTATGTGTCTGTATTATTCCAGGCAATTCTATAACGTGATCGAGTATAACTAAGTACCCTATCTGAGGCTCGATTACTTAGTTTCGCATAAAATAATTTTCGCAAAAAATGGACCTTTTACTTTTTAAATTGTAAATTCTCTAATAATTTGAAACCTGATTTGCGCTAAAAAATTAAACTTCGATTCCTGTTATCCAAACTCTCACACTGATAATGGCTTGTTTAGCCGAAACGTCGATAAAAACAATCTTTGATTGAAATATATAATGTTTAAATATTGTTAATAAAAATATTCGATAAAAAATAATGATTAAACAAAAAAATGGTCAGCATTTATAATTAATTTAAGTATATCTTAATCATTTATTATATTTACTGGAATGATTTGTTACAGTTAAATAGGCGCTTTCCTCTCTAAAAGTGGAGATATTAAAAACGCCAAAATTGAAGAAATAATAAGCATGAGACCACTCAGACTTTGAACAAGTGAATAATCGCCAGTATAATCAGCTAAATATCCGACTACAAAAGCGACCACCAAACTACCAAGGCCATTTAGTGCTGTTGAAAAACCTACTCCGATTATAAGCTGATCTTCTTTATTAGATACTTTAAACAGATCACCAAGGGTTACAAATGAAAGACCACCAAATCCACCCTAAGTTTCATGTTAGAAATCAATATATGTCCAGTAAAAATTAATAATTATTCAAAGGAAGGAAACCATATTCTGATTGGTTTGAAATAAATTTTCACAGATAAAATCGGCATTTTCTTCTCATATTCTGATGCAATTTTGTAAGTTGAATTCGAAAGCATTTAAATCAATAGGCGTCAATTAACTCCCGTAGTGTCTTGGGACCTTTCGGTTCCCAGATGGCCTTTAATCGCAATTAAGGACCCTTAATCATGTATGAATTACAATTTCCAAGTGATTCGATCACTTTTTGGATAATTGACGTTTGTGACGTTTTTTTTTCGAAAATTTTTAATGTATTACAGTACTTATTTTTTGAAAAAAAAATCCAATCATCAAAAAAAGCCTTTGAGCAGGATCAAAAAAAATTCTAGGATATTTTCTCATTACACCATAGTCCCAAATGACCACGTGACCGTATATTCAAGAAATATGGTTGGTAAAAGTAGTACTTTTTTTTTTCAAAAATTACTTAAATCAATTTTTGAAAAAAGTGAAGTGGTTTTTTAAAAGTTTTTGAGACTTTTTTTTCATTACACCAAAGTTCAAAAACGATCACGTGACCTTCAAATTATGAAATAAGGTTTTGGTTCAAGTACACAAATAGTGATCAAATTGCGCCGAAAATTTATAAAGGCCAATAAACACCCAATTTAAGAGTTTTGAACACAATAATATTTCTCAAAAAGGTCACGTGATTTTATATTTCAAGAAATAAGAATTAATTTATGACATATTCCAGACCATATTTTTAAATTATTTTGTGACGTGATTTAATTCGGACTTTGGTGTAATGAGAAAAAAGTCTTAAAAAGTTTGAAGTTGACCCTGGAATCTTTTGGACGTAATTTGAGTACTTTTTTTAAATTACTGTACTATGCTTTTTTTTCAAAAGTACTCAAATCACGTGGAAGACCCCTTAAAATAATCGTAACGAATTTCAAAAACTATTATTGCATTACAGTATGGCCTCCGGTTTAAATAGAGCATTTCTTATAGTCAAAACTTCCGAAATACTGATAACATAAAAATTCATAGGCGAAAGAAAGAAGAGAGTAAATCTTTCTTATCACGAGAAATAAATATTCCACAAAAATTTAAGAGTCATTTTACTAGAGAATTTTGTTAAAAACATTCCAATTTTTTTCAGCTTTAATACCCGAACTGGTGACGGTATAATATAATATTATTAATATTTTAAATTTGAAAATGTCAAATTAACCCTAAATTCGGGTTACTTATGCACTTGTTTCTGAAAATCGGCGAAAATGAGAGAGTTTTTAATTTTCCTATTCACATTTGATGACTTTTTATAAACTTTTTTCACAAATTGTTTTAATAGTGACTGTAGAGAATTTTCTGAATAATATGAATATCATTAAAAAAATATATGTTAATAATGAATCTTCGGTTATATGCTTGATTTAAAACGTTTTGGAACGAAAGTCAAGAAAACACTACGGGCCAAGAGATTGTCGGCCACTACGGGAGTTAACATAATGGCTTATATCTCTTTATCNTTTTGGTTAGAATGCGTAGCCACAACGTTAAAATCACACGTTAAAAGGAGGAGTGGCTACGCATTCTAACCAAAAAGTGATAAAGGGATATATTTGAGCCAAACGATTTCAAAAGGGACAAAAATCGGCCTGATTTTAATTGATACTGAATTAAATATATCATTTTCGACAAAAAGTTATACACTTATTCCAAAAATATATTAGTTGATATAATTTTTGGCATCTTGGATTCTTGGCTCATTTTTTGAATCTTTATTTTAAGGTAATTATTTTGAGGTACTTCGTCCGGTGATTGAAAATATCCAATCAGACTAAAATTAAAAAAGTCTGAAACAAACAAGAAGAAAATTCTTTACAAGATAAGGAGACAATAAAACAGTACCGTTCAATGTAATTTGAAATTTATAATTCGAAATGGTCACTTAACAATCAAGGCGAAATATAGATTATAGAAACCGACTGTTTTAATTCGAAAAAACTAAAATCTTTAAATAAAAATCTTTAAAAATTGTAAAAAATTATATATTTGAGTTTCGAATTTCTGAATTACCTGAAACAATCCTGAGTAAGCACATATAATAGCCAGCGTCGTAAAAGATGAAGCAAATTGCACTGAGAAAAATGAAATTCCCAAATTGGCAATAATAAAAGCTAGCAAATAATGTCGATTTACTTCTTCTCTATCTGATAAATATCCCCATGGTATTCTCATTGCAAGTTCAGAAAGAGCCATTATCGAAACTAAATATGATGCTTGAATGTTGCTGATTCGAAATTTGTCTTCAGCAAAAGCGACAATGTACATAATTCCAGCCAAATAACTAAATTTAATTAAGATAAAAAAATTATTAGAGAAAAATTAAGTTAATGTTAGAATGTGAAAAAAATTGATGATTTCAAATGTCAAAATTTTTGAGGGCAAACGGTAAACGTTGAAGACAAAGTTAAAATCCGGCAGGTTTCAACAAATTTTTTTTATTTTATTACAAAAACTTGACGTTTCGGCAGTTAAAAACCATATTCATAAGTAATTATTTTATGTTAAAAACACAAAGTTTGAACTTCAGCATAAGATCTAGAAATGTGATTCCATAAATGTGATTTTTTGGTGATGGGTTAAATAAATGGAGAAAATTACAACAAATTGAGTAGAACATTTACTAATAAGATGTTTTCTTATAATTTGATTCATTTTATGGATAATTAACGACTAAGGAAACAAAAATAGCGTGACATTTTTAAACGTGACGTGGATTTAACAATTTGTCCTTCAACATTGTTTGATACAGAACTTGATCGAATCGGATCGAACTTGATCGAATAGATTTTTTTCGATCCGATCAGGTTTTTGTTAACCTCTGATCCGATCAAGTTCGATCCGATCACGTTTTTAAAATATTCGATCCGATCACGTTTTTAAAATCTTCGATCCGATCAAGTTTAATCCGATCAGGTTTTTAAAATCTCTGATTCGATCAAGTTTAATCCGTTCAGGCTTTTTAAAACGGTTGATAACCAGTGAAACTCAAAATACATTTTATCGGAAATTTTTTTAATTGATTTCTTATAGTTTAATGTTGCAAAAAAATAATTATTCCCAAACTTTATTTTGAATTAATTCACGTTCATAATTAACAATCAAAATTTAACAAAAATTCGTGAAAGACCTTAAAAAAAAGGGTTTTTTGCACAAAACTAAAATCAATTTGTATTTTTTTCAAAAAATTTATTTAAATTCAGAAGCAATCTGAAAATTAGATTAAGCAAAATATGGAAATCTTGTTACTAACCCTGCATTTAGCAGCATCTGAGAAATCAAATAAACCCAAAATTCTGGAAATTTCATAATAACTTTGTCAAATTTGATTTGTTCCTTTGGTTCTTCATTCTTCTTCAGGTCTTTCGACTTGAATATCACTCCAGAAATAAAAATATTTAAAAACATTCCTGCAAATATCAAGTTCATGCTTTGTGGTCCATAATAAGCGATTAAAATAGAAGAAAACGGTGCCAGCACAAACTGGCCAACCGACGTGCCGCAAGTTCCAATTTGTGTCATAAAAGTTCGTTTTTTGTCGAAATGCGTCGCCATTGCCTTCAGGCAACATAGAAATAAAAGCCCAAATGCTATTGATAAAATGGTGAAACATCCAATTGCAATGTAATATCGAGGACCAGCGAAGTATTGAACCAAGAATGTTAATGCTTTTCTTTTAGTCAGAATTAAGTTCAGTTGGAGTTTTTTCAAATAAATTACAATCTTGAAAAATACGAGTTGTGAATTTCAACAATTTAATTGTCACTTCAGAAAACGGGAACGGTTTCGAGATTAAAATGGAGGAAAAGGAAAAATTATTGGTCAATTAATTTTAGCCGCACTCATTGGCTGGACATATAATCCATCTCGAGACTTTTTCAGTTTTTCCCGAGCAACAATTTCACAAACAGTATGTGACATACTGTAAAACTTCGTTTGACATACAAAACTGATTTATCGGAATTTGAGGATAGGTTTAACCTTAAATCTACATTTATAATAATTAAATTCATTCTTTCCTTAAAAAACACTTCGACGTTAATAGCAGTATTTATAGGGATCGGCCCGATAATAGCTGGCGGAAATGACAAATGCTGGCTTTTTGAGCCGACCCGGTATTTATAAGGCTAGAACTTTTCGACATTTATGTCCAAAAAATGAAAAAAAATATCCTCAAAATTTGACACAGAATCGCTGTGTTCGATTTTCTCAATGTTACCCTATACAAATGCTTCAAGGTTCACCCATTCTTAATAGCATATTTTCAGAACACCTCAAGTAAGACAATGGTTAGTTAATTTCTGTTTCCTGGAAATGCACCAAATATAAGGGTCGATTTCCTAAGTCCCAAACTTTCTACAATTGGTCCTCCAAATAAGCCACCAATGGAAATGCCTATCGAAAACGCCGCTTTTTTAGGATTTAGATTCAATTATTCAAAGTTCAGATGGACCAACTATTTGTAGTTTTTCAAATTTTTCAACAAATCGTTAATTAAACGAATTTTGGATCTGTACCAAGTCTGCTTTCATTATCGATTACTGTTTTTCATAAACGATCAAATTTTACTCGAGCATGCTTTAACCCAGAAAAATCAGTTTTCCGATTTTTGATGAATAGCTACAAAACATGAAATGCGTCATATAAGTAGGTTGAACCCACTGCTGAAGGTTGTAATTGCATGTTAATCCTTGAGGATACCTCTGCAAAATAATTAAATCACAACTCACGCCATGAGTCACGAGACAAATTTCATGCTTTGGTTTAAGTAAACAGCTTCTTTTATATTTATTTTTTGATAACTAAAACTAAATTTTGGTAAGCTCGTGGTTTATTACACCAATATTATTAATAATGTTTTAATATAACAATTTGGAATAAGAAATTTTGAAAGTAAAAAATGGGTACCATTATTATTTGCCCATCTTGAAGAGAATTTTTTGTGGTCATTTTAAGAGTACAGATTTTTTTTTAGGTTTTGATATTATTTTTAAACGGTTTAAAACGGTTAAAGGTCCGAAAAATGACCTTTTAGTCCGCATGAGAGTCAAAATGGTGGTAACAAAAACCAAATCATCTGGCTCGAAAGCGAAGGGTTTTTTCGAGGAGCAGATTTTTTGACAACGTTATCGGATGTACCGGCTGGTCAAAATGCACCGGTAAAGTTTAGCTTCCGGTACCAGAAGTGGTGTTTCAATGATTTGAATTTACCAAAAAAAGTGCAATCATAGGTTTTCTAGAGACAGTATAATTAATCAGGGGTCAAGGATGAACACAAAGTGACCCGTGAGGCGAATTTATATTTTGAGTGAAAACCGTAAGTGATATTTTCGCATAATAGACATCCCCCTCTAACACCACTTTTGGTCACTCTTGACTTCCAGTTCATTAGAATATAACTTTAGGTACCGGATGCTTAACTTCACCGGCAAATTTTGACCAGCCGGTACATCCGATAACGTTGCAAAAAAAATCTCCTTCTCGAGAAAACTCCCATGAGAACAAGCCGACTAAAAGGTCAATTTTTGCAGCTTTAAACCCATTTTTACCTGTCAAAATTTTATTATTTCGAATCGTCTATTATTAACGAATTTATATCATTTTTAAACAAGTTGAGTAGCACACTTCTGACTCTATTTGTGTCACTTTTTCATTATGATATGAAAATGATTACAATTCATGTCAGACGGATTATTATGAACAGCGTAATAACTTTCGAATCGGAAGTTCCGATTCTCTGGAAGATCATTATTTTTTAATAGAAGCTCAGCCTACTGCGTTAACCTTAAAATTCAAGTATTCTGAATCACGCAAAAAAATGTATCATTTATTGTACGGCATAACCTCCCCGAAGGTCACTTTACGAAACATTTTGTGTATTCGTCATCGAGAAAAAATCTCATCGAAAATAGTTTTTTTCTGCAAAATCCTCTCCTGGTATAGCATTGACGGCCGTTAGCGAAATATTGAAATAACTCTGAAAAGTCTTCACGAAAACCGGGAAAATCCGACAAAATCCAAAAATTAAAAAATAATTTATCGAAAATGCAAATACTGTCAGCCATCCCCAAATACGTTCTGCTTTCTCTACATTATCTGACATCATTTTGAGTATTTTTTCAAATTAATTGAGTAGTATTTGTTTTGCGTTTTCGAAAGTAGTCCTAAAAGGAAATTATTTTTGAAATAATATTTTTAAAACAATTTATTTTGATTGACTATCCCAGGAGACGCAATTTGAGATGCCTTACCGACTAAATTAGAATAAATTTATCTTGAACTACATATTTTTGAGTGATTTGCTTGACCGCTTAGCTCGAAAAGTTTTAAAGTTATTTATATATTTAAAATTACAAAACGCCTAGAAATTTAGATTGCCCTCGAGGCAGAGTTCAACAGTGACGATATTTTCTTTGATATAAATGAGACGAATTATCCGTCTCAGATATATTATTTTCATCTCTCTTATTCTCTCAATGGCAAGGCTAAAAAAATGAACTTAGTAAGTTCTAAAAATAACTTGAAATCGAAAATTAAGTTTTATATTTTATTTTATGAATATCATAAAATTAAATCATCAGATTAGCAGTTGAAAATGTGGGAACACTTTTATTACAACTTTCTTTTTGTCCGAACGGGTTAGTATTTTAGGTTAAGGCAATTTTTCAAGCAATTTGATACAAAAAAATATTGCACTATAATCTATAGTCTATAGAAAACTGAAGCCAACTTTTGATATTTTAAAATTCTTCGCCTTCCGTAGAACTTTTTGTTAAATTTGTACTTATAATCCCAATCTATAGGATAAAGTGCTCTCAGTTCAACTTTAAAAGTGACGCAGAATTTTTTGTGCACCTTTTTTGATCAACATATCACCAACAATGAGTCAATTATGCACACAAATAGTGCTAGAGAGCAAACGCTAGTTTTTATTTTAAGTAATAAAAATGTTTCCCGGCCAAAAATTTGAGCTACCAAATTTGTTTCCACGACATATAAAATTAATGACATCCTGTGTGTAATTATTTTAATTACGTTTCACAAAAATAGAGACTTTCACGCTCCTTTGTGAGTAAACTTGAGGACATAAAAGTCTGAGACCTCGCTCATTCTCATTTTTGAAATTGTATTCCCACAATAAAATGAGATGAACATGGCATCTCATTTTAAAAATGTGACAATTTCTACACCAAGAAATTCAAAACTCAACTTAAACACTTCACTAGAATTTTGACTCCTTTTTGTTTTTAAATAAAGTTAATGAGCCTGAATTCATAAAAAACTATTTCATCATACAAATGATCGTAAATTGTCACGCTCTATTGTATTCGAAGAAAAGAAAAAATATTCAGTTTGATAAACAATATATTCTAGATTTAAAAACGCTAATCAGTACGAAGTACTTACCAAAAAAAATATCGAGAAGTATCTTTTTTAAGAAATTGCTGGTTTATTAATTTTTTCAGATCTGAGGGCAAATGAATTGAGACTCGATTACTCAAACTCACTATTCAACTCATGCGATGCGGCACGTCAAACATATAAATTATATTTCTATTTATGAAAAACTTTGAACTTTCAGCAAATTATACACGTTTGAAGTGACTTTTTTTCTTCGGATAGATACAAAAAAAAAGTTTCTGCATAATAATTGATCAATTTATTGCCAATAATTTTAAATTTCAAGTTTATTTATTTTAGTATTTTGTTTTTAATTATCAAAATTTTATCAATTAATGGAGGAAATATGATTTGAGTCAACTGAAAAAGATGTCATTAGAGACGTCATTTAAGACATATATACGGAATATAGCCTATATATTAAACCTTCAGGGGCCTATATTAAACCTTTTAGGGGCCGAATATACCTCTGTCACACAATGCCAAAGATTTGGGCCCTATCGAGTAAGCGTAGTGTGTTAACTAGTACAAGCGCCCTCATCTTTGGCAAAGTGTGAAAGGGATAGACTGTATTTTATAAAATAATTAAAATCTAAAAATTAATACATTTTTCTTATTTCATTTTGGTGATTTTTTGAGCCCTATAATTTTTTTCTAGTTAGAAAAAGACTATGAGAGCCAAGTTAAAAAACTTAAAACTGAATGCAATTGTTGATTCAATTGTTGGACTTTTTATTTATCGTTGAAGTAAAATTTGTTAAATGAAACACGGGTGACCTGTTAATCGTCAAAAATAAGAAATTTAAAATTTTCAAAATAGAAATTACTTTTTAGAAAAGTTCTTTCTTTTCACTGGTTGAGATTTCACTTTCTTATGGTTTTTGCTGAACTAAGTCTTCGGGTATAAATATTTTCTGGAGTTCGTGAATAATTATTGTAGTTCGATAAACAAGCTTGGTTTTATAAAGTTAATTTGACTGAATAACCTTGTTATTATCAATGGATAACTGGTTAACATTTGATTATCTTTTGGTGCTAAAATAATTTTTTTATCTTGTGATTGATATCGAAAATTGATATACGATTCTGAACTTTGAAATTTTATCTCAAATTTGAAACTTTAAAGGGGTGGTGTGGGTGATTTTTGACATTTTGGAGGCTTGGTACGGCTAAACTGATGGCGGTAAAACATTTTTCATCAATACATATGAAAGATCTATCCTTGATCCCGCAATTCCATTTAACAATTCAGTACCACTCCCACCAACCATTTGGTTAACCCCGGTTAAACACGAGTCCCTCAGCTTTTTTCAAAGAAACAAGGATCCTAGAGCTTAAATCGGAAAATTTTGATATTTGATGAGAATCCGGAAAATTGTCTGAATTTTAGTGAATAGGAGCTATGTTTTTCGATTTTTGCCTCAGAGGTCAGCAATCTGATTGAATATGCCGCAAAATGGTGTTTTTTGACGTTTTGATACAAGGCTTTTTCTGTGGGAATGCCAGAAACGTCATTTTCGAAATAAAACAAGCTCAAAGGTTGGTGGCCATCGAATAGGAAGTCTTTTTTTGAATTTCGGCCTGATTGGCTGTAAATCGACATAAAAGTGCGCGAAATCGAAAATTTTAAACATAAAAATGAGAATTAGAAAATTTAAGTGCTACCAAAAGATTCCTTGTATACGATTTGCTAGAATCGATAGTAGCAACTATTGTCTCATTTTCAACACAGCGGATTCTAGAAAAAAAATAGCGTTTTTGTAAAAATATTTCGTTTTGCTCTCTGTTTGTGTTGAAAATGAGACCAAAGTTGCTAATATCGTTTCCAGAAAATCGTATACAAGGAATCTTTTGGTGGATTTAGACTTTTTCTAATTTTTATTTTTATGTTCAAAAAATTTGTCGATGTTTCGCGCATCTTTTTTTGTCGATTACAGCCAATCAGGCCGAAAATTCAAATAAAAGTTACTCCTTATTTCGACTGTTCACCATACCATTGGGCTTGTTATATTCCGAAAATGACGTTTCTGGCATTTCCACAGAAAAAGCCTTGTATCAAAACGTCGAAAAATCTAAAAATTATAGAAATCTATCAAATCAGTTTAAAAATTATGAATCTTATGGAAAATACTAAATATCTGACGGTTTAATTCTAACCGTTGTTTTAGAAAAAATAGAATTCGAAGAACGAAAACAAATTTATTAATAAGATTAGACTCAGATTATGAATCAGCTAAAAATTGTTTCGGCTTCAAAATGAGTGAACTTAGAAAGAAGTGCAAACTCGAGCAGAGAAAAAAAGATGATTTTGAAAAAGTCAACCATATTAATATTTTCTTCAATAAAGATGAAGATACACGTGGTTAAAATCCTTGTCACGTGCCTTGTATTTTTTCGGTCTCTTCAAAACCATTTTAAATTGAGATTTTAGCATAAGCATAAACTCACCTGAAATCCTATCCTAGAAACGCATTCACTTCTACCAACGAAATGTTAAAATAAGCCTGAAAAGTTTTTACAAAAACTGGAAAGATCCGAGCATATCCATTAATAAGAAAATAATTTATCGAAAAGCCAATTACTGTTAGCCATCCCCTCACACCTTCTTCTTTATCTGACATTTTTCTCAATATAAACAATTTATAATGTCAATAAACTAGTAAATAGCTTTCTTAGCATAAAATTAAGACTTATAATCAGGCCTCCCGATTTATTAATAATGCTGGGTTAGCATTAGTTTGCTATTAATTTTATTAAAGTTGATTATTAAATCTAAAAAGTTTATGGATTATTCGTTACGAATAAATAGAAGTTTTACTTCAAGGTCGTTCCTAGTCATCTGAAAATCGAACTTTCGATCATCGAAGACTGTTTGTTGATAACTATTTTTGATTGAATCAATTAACTCGTATTAAAACCCCAATTAATTTCATGATTTAAAAGCTGACAGATTGTTGGCGATAATTATTTCAAAAAAAAGAGCGAACTTTTTTTTGAGCAATTTTTCCATAGAAATTTTTTATTTTCTTAATATTCTTATATTTTAATTTCTTGATGGTTAACCCTCCAATGCATATAGCCTTTTGAAAGGCTAAAGCCACTTTAAATCAGCCCAAAATGATGGAAAAAATGATTGCAGAAACTTTTCCTTCGAATCTACTTTAGAATTTAGCAATGTGAATCTGAAAATATTTCTTAAAATTTTTTCGGATACAAGGTTCAAATTTTATGACAAATTGATTGAAATGCGATTTTTCGCTTAAGTTTTACTTCCGAAAAAATACTTTTTGATCTAAATTTCGAATTGAAATTTCAAATTAGCCAGTTTTTAGGAAAGTGTTTTGAGTACAATTTGCAAGAAAGATGAGCCTTCTGAACATATCTGGAGCAAAAATATTTTTTAGGGAGTGAAATTTCAAAATATCTTATTTTGACATAAGTATACAGGGTGTAAGATTTTACCTTCTTTTTCCAAATTGGTAAAATTTGAATCCCACCGTTTAGATTGGTTGAATCTGAGAAAGACGGAGGTTTTTGCCAAAATTAATCGTTCTCATTAGCGGATAGCAATTTTACCAATTTGGAAAAAGAAGGTAAAAATCTTACACCCTGTAGATGAAATTATTTGTTTCGAAAAATTATAAGTTTATCTTATAAAAGTTTTCTAACAACGTTGAAAGTTAAGCCTTCTCTAAGGCTATTATGCTTCGGCAGACCTTTTTTATAAGCTTCGGAGGGTTAACAAAAATCACTGAAAACACAACAAGTTATTGTCAGTAATACAAAAACATTTTATATGCCTTGTGAAAAACTAAATACCGCTAGAAGGCTGCATAAATATGTGAGAAAATATGCATAAATCAGCTGCGCGTACATTGTAGGTACTGAGATTTATGTCTTTATTGCATGCTGATAGAATCAGTGACATGTAACCGCATGATTTTATCAAAATGTATACAAAATACATACAATACTTTGATTATTTTGTTGTTTTTTGAGACATTTAATATTATAATGTTGCTATTAAAAATAGTACATTTATTGACGTTTCGGGTTTTCCATTTTCAAAAGTGAGAATAAAATAATAATACAGGTGTAAAAAGTTGGTTCGAAAACCAATTTGGTAAATCTGGCCTCCGTTTCGCAGAATTAACCTAATTTTGAATAAAGCTGGCTGTAATTCTGCGAAACTGAGGTCAGATTTACCAAATTGCTTTTCGAACCAACTTTTCATAACTGTATTGTAATTTAGTTCTCACTTTTGAAAATGAAAAACCCGAAACGTCAATAAATACTATTTTTCAATGGAAACATTTTAATACTATGATTAGCTAGTGAAAAAATTTAATAATTTGTTCGAAATTTTTCAGTGAAGAAAATTTGTCAGGTCTAAATAAACGTGCATTTGGCGCTGAATTTCAATACAAATTATACCAAGAAAATAAACTTAAGAAAACACTATTTAAATTTTCTTTTACGTCGGGGGTACCCATCACAAGAAATGCCGTTTTCTTGGTTTTTGAGGGCAAATATCTGAAAAACTATACATTGTGATACCTAATTATTTAGCCTGGTAGATTAATTGAACCCAATCAGGAACGAGCGTCAAAGTAGAGTCATATTTTGTANTTATTTTTCGATTCTATGAACCACAAAAAACACACGCAGGTCTGTCACTATCGTTTTGAACGATTCGAAATAAATTCGGTCTAAAAAACGAAAAAAACGAGTTTTTGAGCTGATTTTAAAAGGCTCGCGGAAAAAACTGTTTCTTCCTGGATTTTATAGTAACAATATTAAAACATATATTAATGAACAGCTCATGACCGCGCGAAAAGCTGTTACTATCGACAATTGAATTTTGATGGTTTTTTCTTTTCCAAAACAGTACTTCTAATTCCTAAAAATCAATAATTTTTGATTAAAATGCTTAAAATTAAGACAAGTTATTTTCAAAATGATGAAAAAGTAGTTCCTGGCTGAGTATGGAGATTAAAAATACACCAGTCATTCTCAATTGCATATTTTTCAGAAACAATATCAAAATAAATCAGGGAAATTTGTCAGGTTCACTCTCATTTCTTAGGTACCCCTAAAGGGTGGGTCGCAAATTTGAGCCCTCTCCAACGTCATTTCCCCGATCAAACTAGCAAATGAATATTCAAAAAACATTATTAACTACAGAAGATAACAATCTCGCGAGATAATTTGAACTAACATAATCTAGAACAATCCACTAACCGCACACCTACGCTTTTAAAAAAGCCCTCTTAAAAACACGCAATTCGTACCTACTCACTTCATTTTCATCAATATATCAGATCACTTTTTTATGTGTGAGGCCACCAGGGAAAGCCTAACAAATGTGGAAAACTTGTTCGTTTTAAATTTAGCTTTCGGCGGACAAAAAGCAAAAACTAAGAATTAAAATTTTGATATCATTCGGGAGCTAGCAAAAGCACTTCACCAGTTGAGAGATAAAGTTTTGACTCATGACTTTGAGGTAAAGACTGTTTAACAATAAACTGAAAATTCATTTCGAAATTTTGCTTCGGCTACTTGACCATTAACTTTTCGTTTTAGCAAGATTGTTGAAAGGTCATTGAGCCTCAGGCAAAACTACCCCCACCAGTTAAACGATACAGTTCGACGCAACGCAATCTGAAGCACAACTTGTTGACAATAACAAAGAGATTTACTTTTGAAATTTGCTCGGCGTCTTTTTGGGGGAGCGATGTCAGACTTTCATTGAGCTAATTTTTGAACTCATGAGTTGGGAAGCTCATCAAATAGTATCTCACCACATTATGGCAAACTAGAACGTTGAATCCCAAAAACATCTCATCTTGAACAACTCTCAGAATTAATATTTCTAACAGTACTGATACAATCTCCACTACGCTCACACTACGTTTTAAAAAAAGCCTTAAAAACTTCAGAAGAATTTTTCTCTTTCAATTATCACCATGTCAAAGTAATTTGTTAGCTCAAGAAGCCTCACACATATCCACATTGTCCTTAACTGAATTGCCCCCTTTTGCGGACAAATAACGCACAAACAAAAAAGTAAAATATGAAATCCCAGTTTGGGAAGCCCAAAAGTTTTTCTCACCAACCAGTTAGACAGTTGAAATGACAAAGAGTTTTTTCGAAATTTGGACTTGTCAACTTTCATTTTAGCACCCAATTTTAACAAATGAGAAGGTTGCTCAAAATTTAATTGAACAAAGATCGTTGTCTCGGTTAACTCGATAACTAAACGAACATAATCTTTCTATAAAAGAAAAAATCAAGTCAAACCTATTCTGATCAAAAACAATTATACACTGATAAATCGTCCAGATGGCGTTAATAACCTAACTAAAACTATTCCATAACTGAAGCATCATAAAACTATTTGAAAATATGTGAATTCTNTCATCTTCAAATTGTCCATATTTTCAGAAACAAATATTCAAAATAAAATCAGGAAAATTTGTCGGTTCAGCCTCATTTCATTAGGGGTACCCCCTAAAGGGAGTGGGTGTCGCAAATTTGAGCCTCTTCCAAGGTCATTTCCCGTCAAACTAGCAAAAGTGATATTCTAAAAACATTTGTAACTAACAGAAGTAACCTTCGCGGTAATTTTGAACTTAACAGTAATCTGATACAATGCCACCTACGCCGACACCTACGCTTTTAAAAAGCCTCTTAAAAAGACACGCAGTTCGTACCTACTCCTTCAATTTTCATCATTTTCTATCATTTTTTTGTGTGAGGCTCCGGAAAAGCCTAACAAATTGTGAAAAATTGCTTTTGTTTTTAAATTTAGCTTTCGGCGGACAAAAACGCAAAAAAACTAAGAATTAAAATTTTGAAATGATCAGTTTGGGAGGCACAGGCAAAAGCTATCTCATCCACCAGTTTAGACTTGTTTGACAATAAAATAGAGTTTTTTTTCGAAATTTTGATTTGGTCAACTTTTCATTTTTAGTCCAAATTTTAACAAAATGAAGGTTGTTCAAAAATTTAATTGATACAAATTGATCGTTTGTCTCGGTTATCACTCGATAAAAAAACGAACATCAAATACTTTCTATAAAAGAAAAACAATCAAGTTCAAACGCTTATCTGATCAAAAACAATTTACTGATAAATGTCCAGATGGCGTTAATAAACCTAACAAAACTATTCCATAACTTGAACCAGTCATATCAAACTTATTTTTGAAAATATTTGAATTTCTTGTACAGTTGTACACCTTGAAGTTAATTTTAATTTATTCAAAATGCTGATTTATAACTATTTTATGTGTTCATTTATCACTTGTAGTCCAAAATAAAATTTTAAGGAGAAAATACGTATTGAGTGATTTTTTAGAAGGGCTTTTTAAAATCGTAGGTGTCGGCGTAGGTGAGATTGTATCAGATTACTGTTAAATTACAATTCATCGTGAAGATTTGTTCTTCAAGATGCAGAATTTTTTGGGATATCAGCTTTGCTAGTTTATCCAAAACTGGTGGATGAGATACTTTTTGACTGAGCTTCCAAAAATGAGGATTTCAAAAATTTAGGCTCAAAATGAAAGTTGACATGGCCCCCAAGAGGGGACGAACCCATTTGCCAGGCATCGCGATTGAAGAAGCGGCGTCGCAGACAATAGCCCAGTAAAGTCCGCAATATTGCCGCGCAAGTCTAATTATGTGTGGTAGTGAGTGTAGTATAAGACCGCGGGGCCCCGCGACCAATAGTTGGATATTTTAGCAAGTACAGTAGAAATTGAATTCACTTGAATTTTAAACTATATTTCTCAGAATTATCTTTTCTGAGATATCGTTATTTTGTAAAATAAAAAATAAGGAAAAAATAAATTTTTTAACATAAATTAAAATAAATTAGAACGTTTAATGAAAAATAACTGAATATAAATTTTTTGAGGCAGTAGAGACCACTCACAAATTAAGAATCCCAAAATATAGGGTTTAACCCAAATATAGGTTAAACGGTTTACTAATAACAAAAGGTAGTCCGTGAAACTCCAAATTTTTTGTATTGTACAAATGGTGCACGAAATGACTCAAAAATTTTCATACAGAAGAAAATGAGAAATATTAATCAATATCACAAATTATCCCGTCCAGAAAAACGACGTTAATCTCCGATGTATGTACGGACAAAAACCAAGGAGCGCATTGTCCCAGCTCAAGATAAGGCCGAAAAACCGGATTTATTTACGGCCGGAGGTTAATGCACACCTCGGTATTTTTCGCAGAAAATATAAATTTGAGCGATTTGAGCGGAGATGATTGGGAACCTATATCAAATGTCCCAAGAGACGCGAAGCAAAATTTCAAAAAAAACTCTCTGGTTTATTGTCAAACAAGTCTTGTGCTTTCAGATGCAGTATAGAGTCGAAACTGTATCTCTCAAACTGGGTGGAGAAGATAGCTTTGCCTGAGCCTCCCAAACTGACCATATTCAAACAATTTGGCTAAAAACGGAAAAGTTGACAATGGCCCTCAAGAGACGCCGAAGCAAATTTCGAAAAAACTTCCAGTTATTGTTGAAAAGTCGTTGTGCTTTCAGATGCAGTATTAGAGCAAAAACTAATCTCTCAAACTTGTGGAGGAGTAGCTTGCCTGAGCCTTCCCAAACGATCATTTCAAATTTAATTTTTGTTTTTTTGCGTTTTTGTCCGCCTAAAGCAAAATTTTAAACAAAAAGCAATTTTGCAGACAGTTTGTTTAGCTTTTTCTGGAGCCTCACACAAAAATAATAAAAAATGAATGAAAATTGAAGGAGTAGGTAGAACTGCGTTCTTTTTAGAGGCTTTTTAAACCCAGCGAGATGTCGGGTGGGTGGGACTTGTATAAAATTACTGTAAGTCAAAATTACCGCGAAGGTTTGTGTCTGTAGTTACAAATGTCTGTTGGAATACACCTCTGCTAGTGACGGGAAATGACCTTGGAAGCAGGCTCAAATGCGACACCCCCTCCCTTAAGGGGTTGTAAAGGCAGGTCATATCTATTGAATTGGAATGATGTCAAGTTAATTCATTGATTTCTTTCTCAACGTGCCCTGTTTGGTTATTGATTTCACAAAAATTGTGAAAAATAAATTTAAAATTTTCCAAAAAAATATCGAAATTTTCTACAGTGTAAATTAGAAAGTTTTTGCTCTTGCGACGAGAGACGGTTAATAATTTGGCCAGAGTTATAAGTCTTTGCCAGAACATGAAGTGACGAATCTTCTGGATATTGCGGATACTGAACAATTTCATACGATGACCGTTGGACCGTCGAAAAATAGATTTTCAAACTGTGATCCGAGAGTTAAGGTCAAAATTTACCATCAGACAAATCATTTTTCTAAATGTTCGAAAATTTCTATCTGAATGAAACAATACGACTTTTATGGCAAAAAGGCCAAAAACAACACTTTCGTTAGTTTGAAGCACTTTTAGGCGAAAAAAGAAAAAAACGATATCGGTTATTTGTTAATTGTAAATATCATTCTCTGTAAAAAATCTAATGTTTTGAAATAAACGAAAAAAAATACAACGTTTAAAAAAAAGTTTGGCTCGCGGTCACTCATTTACGGTTGGTTCAACATGCCTATGATAATGTGAGATAAATTGTGTTACAGAGATTACGAACTCTTATGTCTGATGTTTATCAGATGCCATGAAGGAATAAAAAAAGAGATTGCTTTTGAAAAAGTCTTTCCATGCCTATTACACCCCTTAGAGCGGCCCTGTTTTCTTTGGATAATTGGTCATAACACGAGTAGTTCTTCAGGCCATGGTTCCTCGTCAAAACGTAAATAAAAATAGAAGAAAGAAAATTTTCAGGTTTGTATTTAAAGTTGATATTATCTAACAGCAGTTATATGCAGATGGCTTTTTCAAAGAGTGAAAAAACAGTTGACTCCATCGTATTGAATCCACGCAAGAGTCGCGCTCGATTATCTTTGGCCTACTGAAATTTTTTCATGAAAAATAAGCATTATGTTGTGTGAATAAAAACAGTGTCTGTTATCAATATACAGGTTCAATGCTGCAATTTGGTCCTGGATCCGACGTAATTTCATAATAAAAAAGACCAATTTTACTTCAAGGAAAAAGCTCCATATGGTGAAATACAACTTTTTTTTGATTTCACTTTAATTTGATGGCACATGTCAGAGAATATCTGCTGACTAATTTCCGTACTGCACAGTTGAGTGGCTGAGGTGTGAATCATTTCTGGGAAGGCTAGAATTCAGAAAAAACAAGAGTTAGGCTTCTTGCACATGTCGCATATATGGTCTTTCAAATGTGAATACTTCAAATCACAAGAGAAATATACAATTTAATTTTTCACCTGATTTTGAAAAGACAGATGCTTAGAAATGCTTGTAAAGGGATGCGCATAAATAGAGATGTGATCAGTCCCTTGGGATGTAAAGGGGAATGACGTACTCTTAAGGGGATAGGGCCATCATATTTAACCATACTTTAGCGGCGCCAACGCTCATCCTATATCTCCGGACGCTCATCCCCACTTTATCCCCACTTAATCCCGCATTTTATCCTTCTCCTATCTATTCCAAATGAAAAAATTAATATTTCAACTTTGAGGGTTCAGCTCAAAAGACATTATTTCAGAACAGATTGATAGCATTTTAAAATCGCCAAGGACCACAAGTTAAAGATGCCCAGCCGACCTACACGGTCACTGTGTTAACCGGATATAAATTGACCAATTAATATAGTTTTTTCATTTAGAACACTCCCAAGTTAGCCCTCGGTAACAATTCACAGCCAATTTCTCTCCGCTAATCGAATTAAAAACTTATTCAATGGATTAATAAATAGTCTTGATTTAACTTACAAAAATCGCCAGCGTAAATTTGACATGAGGAATCTGAAAGTCAACATAGCTACAATTTATTGACCCATCTGTAGAGTTTTTTTTTCCGATATTATAAGCAGTAGGATTTTTTGATTATCAAATTTTGGTCAATTTTGAAGGGAGTCTAAACCGATTCCCATAGAAGCCGTGTGCGAAGCTAAAGTGATTATTTGTGGCAAGTGAAATTAATGCGTTTTGTCAGTCACCGAGTGTATAGTATCAAATAGAGCCTGGCGAATAATTGGTTGACCTCAAATAACCGGTCATGTTCAATGGGAAATTTCAACGGTCATCGATAGACTTCGAGCAACACCAAATAATGTCCAGAGTCCGACTTTTCTGCGATGAGAAATTAGCAACCATTGCGTGAATATATACGTGAAGGGCGCTAGAGAAGCAAAAACTGGCCAAGACCTTAATTCTCATTTGGTCAACGTGTTGATTGTCGCGATACCGAAATAAGAACAAGTTTTTTTTTTCTTTGATAACACCTAAACGTATTCTAAAGCGTTGAGATTTTTTGCAGAAATAAGTACTGTAATCGTTAGTAATTCCAAAAAAACGCACAAACAGTAATTAGCAATTTTGATCGTTGCACTTAGTCAACGATGATTCATCATGTATAAAAGCCGAAAACAACAT
Organism: Oikopleura vanhoeffeni; assembly: GCA_004367855.1. NCBI lineage: Eukaryota > Metazoa > Chordata > Appendicularia > Copelata > Oikopleuridae > Oikopleura > Oikopleura vanhoeffeni. The sequence goes on from SCLH01000603.1 coordinate 85,406, forward strand.
GCTACAAAGTTGATTCGGTTGCTAACGTGTTAATTTATTATCGCTCCATCAGTCATGGGCCTTCAGAACTTTCCAAAATCGATCCTGACCAACTTGGCACCTCTATTCACGGATTGAACATATTTCACTTCAACTTTCATCCTGTCCTCTAAGCAAACATAAAGTGTGTGCAATTCTGATGATCATTTTATACCTATCCTCAGGAACATAAAAGCCCAGACTCTGTAATTGAATAACGCAACATTTTACATAACCAGACACTGAAAAGTCTATTCAAATTTAACGTAGAGGTCGACAGAAATTATCTTTTTGTCAACGTGTAAGATCTATCCAAATGATCTATACCAAATTTATTTTACCAATTTAAATCAGCTAAATGTCAATAACGCCAAAGCGTTCGCAAATTGCCGAAACCATACATTGGCTTTGAGAATTCAGAAATGAATCAGAATAATTTCAAGCAAAATGATGGCACAATTTCGAGAATGTGTTTATAGTACGGAGATAATTTTTTCAAAAAAATTTGACATTCAGCAAACTTAGTTCTACTGAAATAAATATAAACTGAGCTGGCTGTTTTGCCACGTTCTACCTTACTTTAACATGATAAAAAAATTTAAAGAATGTTTTAATCGAATTTAAAATGCTTTATATAATAACAGTACAATGTTATATACAATATTTTTTTGAAAATGAATAGATTCGAAAAGATCTTGCAGATTGATCGTCTATCCCAGCAGCAGTATTTTCCAACACACGTGCATGTTGCAAAGTTGTCAACTAGTAGCAACATTGCACAAGTCTTTTGCGATAGCACGGCTGTCATTATGATTTGATTTGACTGGAAAAAGTATTATAACTGTTTAAAAAAACGAAAGTATAAGCAAGTCAATGTTTCCACCAATTCTTAGTTTTGCAGATGCTTTCAATCCAATCAAAACAAGCCGACATAGGTATTGCAAATTTAAACGTTATAAGTTCTGCAGAAGACTAAGAAGGAGCAAAAATAGACATGCTGTTTATATAGGGAAACTGTTTCGTCAGTTTTTATTGAAAACAAAATTCAGTTTTCGTCAATTTTTTTTGGTCAGATTCGTATAGTAAACCTAAATGGATAACAGACCCTCATGACAGATCCTGAATATTTGAGAGTCGGAATCTGAAATTTGATTGGTGATGCCTCCCATATTCTGACCAATGAATCGGCATATTCTGCAATCCAGGTTTGGATTGGCTGCTGTAATCTCGCGTTTTTTGTTACATTAAATATTCCAGATCTCGTCCTCTGAGGGTCGGTTTATCCATACCTCGTTAATTTATCCTAGCTGCTTGTTTCAACAGAAACTGATCTCGAACCCGAAAAACTAAATTTGACCGGAAACAAGAAGAAAAATGTTACGAAAATAATGCTTCCCATATATTTTTGTGGAAATATTTTTTGGCAGGAGCACTGTCTATCAATGCTACTTTACTTCTAAAAAGTTTTAGGGCGTTTATATCTGAAATAAAAAAACCCGGTACAATTCTATGAAAATTGACAAATTTGAATACCGGTTTAAGTAGCAAAATAAAAAAGATTATATGAAAAGGTAAATTTTCGTGAATTTCTTAATGTCCAACTGTCCTAGCTGCGAACTTTTATAGCAAAAATAAGCTAAGACTGCATTAAGGAGTGTGTAGGGTCTTTCAATTATCTTTTGATCGTAAAATAACAACATTACTGATTTCCTACTCAGTTTGTTAAAAGTTTTCAAAATAAAAGTAACTGTTATCACCGCAATTTTCATAGTAAAAATTCAAAAAAAATAAAAATACAACAAATCCGAAAATACCAATTTTCGGTAAACTTTTTGATATCCTTGTCTTTAAAGTTTTTCAAGAAGAATATTAATTAGAAATTTTTGAAGTAATTCTAATCACGGTAATACAATTTTATTTTATTATATATAAAATACTTTGACAAACGATGTGCCTCTTTTGTCCCATGTTCGAGTCACAACTGTGAAAAAGACCGTATTCTACATCACAGAAGCCATTTTTTTTTCCCCGCATTTGCTCCCCATGCTCGCGATATCTACAATTTCCACCTGATTCACAGGCAAAATTCGATTTTGTTGATTCAACCGATCATTTCTACGTTAAAAAGTTAAAAAATCATGTTTTGAAGGACTTTGTCAATAGTTTTTTTTGCCTAATTTTATCTGTACAGGTAGTTTTCCTTTTTCGAATAATTTTTAGCAGACCTATAAAAAAATTAGGCATTATCTTTCCCTTTGTCTTCTGATTGGACAAAAAGAGCTGTCCCGTAAAAGCCATAGGAAATTGAAAACTCAACCCATCGTAGTCTATTCTCTTTAAGGGGATGGTCGTCGCATTTTTAAGGGTTTTTCATACCGAATTGTCGCAAAAGTACAACTCGTCGGCCGAACTTTTACCGTCTTTTTGATATATTTAAACAAAATCTTGCATTTTTAAAAACAATCGAAGTGAACGGGATGCTCGGCCAA
>SCLH01000603.1:113742-142932 GCA_004367855.1 Oikopleura vanhoeffeni
GGAATTTAATTTTGTGGCCTTCCTGAAACAATTTGGAGCATTACTGGAGCCCAATGCTACATTAATCATGCTCATTGGCTGGAACAAAACCGTAAAGAATGAATCGTTTACGCTTCGGAAATGCATCTATTGTTTGAATTGTAACTGTTTTTAGACCTTATATACGAAATGAAAAATATCGAAGATTATACTTGCGTGTTTCTGAGAATGCCACTATCATAACTGGGATGTCAGAAATGATAGTGACCAATCAAATTACACGATTATTTGAATAAGTTGACAATCGTGTGATTTGTCACTATCTTGTCTGACGCCACAGTTATTACGATGGCATTCTCAGCAACGCGCAAGTATAATCTTGGATATCCTTAATTTGATCTTTAAAATATTTATTTTTGTCGAACAAACTACGCATACCTAGTAAATCGCATCAGTATTGAGAATTTCTTCGAGTTAAGGCTCAAAAACGTATAGCTTGACTGCTGCTTTAGCATCGCGATATTTTGAAAGCTAATCATGCGATAAAACCTTTTATTATTGCATCAAACAATTTAAATCGTAAAGTGCTTGTCATTTTCTTGCAATTCACACTTACTACACTATTAAAGCAACGGTTACTCATTTGAACCGATACTTTTAAATTTAAAGAAATAATTTTGATCACATTTTCCTGATGTAGAAGAAATAGCTTTATGTATTTTGGTTTATTAAACAGAAGGATTTTTTTACAATATCAAATAATTGTAGCGCTCTGAAATTTGCGCGAATCTTGTTCATCGTTCGATAAATTTCAACTTTACTTCTTCAGGCTTCAAAACCATTGAATCTGCATTCACGCCTATAATTTCCGTTATTTTTATTTGCCTAATAATTCGAAAAAAATATTTTTTGAGCCATTTAACAGGGCCCTTTAGCATTTTTGGACTATTACGCGCTGTCGGAGAATCAAGACATTTTTATTGATTCGCCAATAAATATAAAATGCGTAAGTTTGTGCCCTTTTATGGCGAGAATTTTAAATTTCGACTGTGCACTTTCGGATCATTGGAAAAAAATTTTACTATATGATTCAAATAGTTTGTCCCAGTGAAAACGGGTCTATGAGCTGATTGGTTCGTCAAATAATCGATAGTCAGTGTCGAAGTAAAAAAAGGTCGAAGCTTTTCACTGGCACAACCGAATATCGATTTTTGCCAAACAAAAAGTAATTGCGTTGGTTTTTATTGGACCATCATTATTCTATTTGAGCCCGAACCATTAAAAACTTACCTGGAAAAGAGCCTGATCTTCTAATTTTAAATCTTGATACAATTTGAGTTGCGAAAATAAAATATTGGTTAGTCGCAATTTGTTTTCCAATGCAGCTTCTCAGGCCAATACCAAATGCGCAAACTCGAATATCACCTTCGAATTTTCCATCTTTTATAAATCGTTCAGCGTTGAAATCTTTTGGATTATCGAAGTTTTTTGGATCGTGAGTTATGGCTGTGATTGAACCTTAAAGCACAACTGATAATATGAAATGATATTAACTGCTTTTCAATATCTTTATTCGTCCCAAAACACACAAAAATGTCTAACTTATGCTTCCACGCATTTTTTTCTTGTTTAATAATTTATTCAAAGTTTTGTTGTGCAGTTGTGAAAAAAAATATAAATTTTGAGCATTTTAACATAAAATTTTACAGTATTTTTATTATTATTGCATTAAAAAAAATTAATGCTTTAGTGGATTTAAGTAGAAAGTCAACCTTAGGAGGAGAAAACTGTTTATAGCTGAGAACGGTTGTGTTACAGGAATAATATGAGATTATTTTTCATTTTTAAATAACTTCGCTAATATTATGTATATATTTTGGTGCATGTGACATGTCGAAGGATTAGTTTTCTGCACTTCCGCCACATTTTGGCACAAAATTAAAAATGTCATGGCGGACATGTAACAATAAATTTCGATTTCAAAGCATAACATTTTGTGATTTAAATTATACGAAATGCTGAGAATACATTTTTTTTCAACTAGGATAAACTTATTTTCCAAAAAATTATTTGTCGATATTTTGCTTTTTCTTTGGAATTCTGAATAAAAATGATTTTTCCAGTATTGGTAATAATACGTTTGTCATCCTTTGGGAAAATCAGGTGGAATAAAAATGAGCCCAATGTTCTGATTTCTCATAATATATTGAAATTTTCTGAAAGTTTTGAAGTTGCTTCACTCGTTCACATTGTCTCGTTCCCTTCATCTTACAACTTTACGAATACATATAAAATTCATATATAATTTGTAACTACCTCATACTCAGATTATTGGCGTACTAGGAGACCCAGTACCAGTTCTTGAAATGTGCTTGCATGTTACACCTACCTCATTCTATCAAGTATTTTTTTCTTGTCTCAAATTGAAAAAACCCCACAAATACACGAGTTTTTTCAATTTTCATTTAAATATCTAAATTCACAAGGAATAACTGGGTATCATGACTAATGACTCATGAGACATTGTAATCCTTCATTTGATTGATTCAGATTCCAACAAATCAAAATTGAGCTTTAAATTAAAGTGTTTTACTTCAAAACTTTAAAAAAAATCAAAGTCGTGATCAGCGCAAAATTTAACGTTAGATGTATAATCTGAAATTTTTAAAGCATCAAAATTCGCACCACCTCGGACAGCCTATCTCAACGCCTGAACTAAATTTATTCACCTTGAAAAGTTGCACCTTTCGTGATTTTGTAATCTCCAAAAGTCACATTTTCAGTTGCTACATGCCACAGGGAATCTGCCACGGGATACTTTCTTATGTTCTCCAGTAAAAATGAAGAAATATAAGGACATTCATCTTCAATAATTTCACCATACTTTTCCATGCTTTTATTTATTTCGATTATCCATTTATTTTGATATTCTTCATTCTCTGATAAAACCAATAAAAGCCAAAGAAGTGTATTTTTTGTTGTATCACTGGCTGCCAAATAAACTCCATTTAGACTATCGGTAATGGTATTAAATGTAAAATTATCATCATTTTCAGCAGCGATCAGTAATAAGTCTAAATTGAAATTCTTTAAGTAAAAAGTCAATTGTGTGTTTATTTCAACAATTTTTACTGCAGATCTCAAGATCTATTTTGATTACGATATATAGCCAAAAAAATCAAGTGACGGTATTATTTAGAAATAAGTTGCGCTAAATATGTACCGTTTTTTAATACTAAATTAACCATAGACACATTATAGGAGAAACGTCAAAAGCTTTATAAATAAGTATTAATCAAAGAAAAGTCAAAAACACGTGACCTTATAATCAAGGAATAAAGTTTGGTAAAAGAGTATTTCTTTTTTTTTAAATACCAAAATAAGGATTAAATAGTTTGAGCGAAACACATTTATTTCCTCCTTATCAATGTTTTGAATTCAGGTAACTACGTGTCTAGAAATAACCATACTACGAATTCAGAAATTAAGATTGTGAATAAAGTTTATTGGGATTCCTCGCGATCAGATTTTTCGCTCACCTAGATAGTCTTTTGGGTTTTCGAAGTCAACTGTAGTTCTGTGAAGTTTAATTTGTCTTAATCCAACAGGAACTACATATCTTGCATAGGCCATAAGTGCCGTTGCGGAACCTGGAAACATTCCCAAAGTCCATTTTCTGAAACATCGAAATCGAAATAAAAACTGTGGCATCAATGACGTGAAAATTCGACTACCATAATCAGCCTCCAAATTCTCGAATGCGATCTTTGCGCCTTTTTGAAGAAGTTGAAAGTCAGGATCGTCTAAATCATATTGACGCCCGAAAGCAAAACCAGAAACAACATTGAGGGTCCCATTTGTCAAGATATCAGTAGGATCAATCCAATCTGAAATATATCCTAATTGTATTTTATGATGCACGGCGTCTTTGTCGATTGTCTCTCAAAAAGAGGCTTACTATTTTCGGTAAGATAGTATTTCGGCTATATTTGTATATTTTATACACAGAAAAATTGAAAGTTTTTGGACATTTCTAGAATTCTAGAATTTCCTTAAGGTTGAGCTTCCGGTTCAATGAAAACCATAAAATTTCTGATAAGATCAACAAAACAAAACTTTTCAGGCATTCTTTTTTGTACCATAAATTTAACAATTAAATGTCTCATATGCAATTTCACCAACTTTGAGGTAATTTTCTGATTTGAGATAAAAAATAATCATTTTTGAAATAATTTTTTAAGACGTAAGATGATATTCCTGAGCGATTCCCGCTACTCTCGTCCCCAAAAAATGAATACAACACTAGAAAAGTCGATATTTAATTAATATAGCTGAAAACCATATAGCCGAAATACTATCTTACCACTATTTTCGTCGGGAATATTCTTCGTCGGGGTTTTTAAACTGCTATTTTATCACACTCAGTAAAAAGGTTTTTATCAGTCAGATATCTTTAGATCCCAGTAGGAAATTTTTGTTGTATGGTTAGGGTTCGGCACGGGAGAACTAAAATTTGATGGACATATGAAAAATTAATTGCGTTTCAGGGTTAAAAACATTTAAAATACGTATTTAAAAAAAAATTCTTGTGTTAATAATATGCTGTTTTGAAATTTTCTATTTCATGAATTTAATTAAATTTTTCAATATAAAATATAAATTACTTTTGATTTTGATTGCGGCGAATTTTATCTGGCCAATGAGAAAATATCATTAAAAAAAATAAGAAATTAAAATAAGTCGTTATTTTGCGTAGGCGGATTTTTTAATTTGTTCCAAAAATTTTGAGCAAAATTAGGGCTTTAGAAATTTTGAACTCTAAAAATATTTCAGCAGGAACGGGTTGGAACTTAAAATTCCAACAAACGTGTCCCGATATATTTTTCGATGAATTTCTGACTTAATAATTCTACGTTAGAACTTTGTTTTTGTACATGTACATGTACTATGTATATATATATATATAGATCTCCGCCAGGCTTGTAAAGAAGATGGGTTCAGCGAAGGTTTTCCATCCGTTTTTTGCGTAAGTTTAAGCAAAATATAGAGTAAAAATGAGGACGGGGATAGAAAATCCGGTCGGGGATGCATCCCTTTACAAGCGTGATCTCCACTCCGAATGTGAAAGCCGGATTATTTTTGCTAAAGTTATCGGGAATGATGCAGTCCGCTTATTGACTGAAACTCATATACTAAAGCAAAATAGATATAACTATTACGGTACATGCTGGAGGCTTTTATGCCACTTTTGCAGCCAACATTTTATTTAATTCGGCTTGTGAAAACGACTCATCGGATTTAGTTCTCAGATAGCTCAAACTTAGCACAAATATTTGAAGAAAAATAAACCAACTTTTTATTATTTTATTATTCAGTAGATATTCGTGCTCAGTTTGAATTCTCTAAAAACTAAATTGGATGACTCGTTTTCAAAACACAAATGATATTAAAATGTTGGCTAAAAAAGTGGCATATAAGCCCCAGCAAGTACCGTAATAGATATATTATCTCACTGTACCGCTTCTGTATAACTTATCCTTTCAATTGAAAACATATCGAATAATACGTACTAAAACAAAACAAAAACATCTCCGCCAATCATCAACTCGCATTCAGCATCATCTGAATCAGAATTTGTTCTTTTTCGAAATTATCTTTCGATTCAAAATTTAATGTACCTTGTGAGTTAGCTAATTTTGAAATCTCATCACAAGCATCATTTCCTGAAGATGTGATTATTTCTCTTATTTTTGAGTTTCCAATAATTTTCGAAGTTGTCATTCTCCAAATTTGTCTGTTTTTCTTGTGAAAATGGTCATATATTCCTGCGGCAATTCCAGACATACGATTATTTTTATCGAAATTTTTAATCAAAGTATCATCCTCACCAATAATATTTTTTGCTGAATCCACAATTCCAAAGTCTTAATTTTTTGTCTTCAAAATATAGCCACTTATGAAGTTAAACATTACCGTTAAAAAATAAAAATGCCGTTTCATCGGATTGTACAGGTCGACTTGAGACCTTGGGAGAATTGAAAATTTCTTTCATCAACTCAAAATCTGTTATAACGAATAAATCGATTGGACCAAAAGACGCGCGAATTAAGTCTTTGAAAAATATTGAACGGTTACAAGCAAAATTTAGTCCATAAATTTTTAGATAAAAATATGCGTATTACAAATGAAAATTGGGCATGATTCAACACAATTTATGAGACAATTTTGAAGAAAAAATTTTCTGAAAAATCTACAATTTCAAAATATAATTGACAAATTAACTTCTGGTTGAGGGTCTCGTTTTTAAATATTTCATAATTTGACAAGGATAAAATTGGGAATTAAAATTTTTGGAAAATTGTTTTCTAAAATACATCTTCAAATGAAACTATCTTCAAAAATCTACTTTTACTAGAAGAAATACCGGCATTGGAAATTTATTGTGACAGAGTTTGAATTTTTTTAAATTTGGGCCTAGATGGCCATATTTTTTTGATTGACAGAACAAATTATTTGTTAATACGCATGATTTCGAGAAATAAAGTTTTCAAATAACAATCGATTGTTTAATATTTCCTGGTACATTTTCTATTGACATTTGATCACAAGTGTGCTGGAAGTTCTCATTCTTTTTCAGTGGTACCTTTGTATACTTTAAGCCTTTTCCTCTGTGTTTTACAGCTGATGTTCTATAAATTATTCGGTAAACGATGTAACAAGATCCGACAATTGTCCCACAAATCACATATTTCTTTCTATCCATAACGAGCTACAGTTGTCTTAATTATGAGTTAATGTGAAGTGGGTGAGTCACCCAGGGTGACTCAAGAAATTCGAGTTTTTTTGAAAGATTGATATCGAATGACGAATCATTATTTACGATAATGAAGAATTTTTCATAAAAGGTCAGCTTTTCGAATAAGGCATATTTTTATCACAATATTTTTAATTTTATGAAGATAATTAATAACTTCTCTTTCTTCTCAGAAATATTTTAAATTTGTGACTTTCAATAGTTAGTTATAATTTTGTGTCAAAAAAATATGAAAATCTGTCAGAATTTTTGATGATATCGAATAAATTTGTAGGTGAGTTTTTCATTTGACTGAAGATAGTGTTGTTTTACGGCATCTAGATACTAATTTAGTGAATTTATTGACTCGGTTAATTGATTAAAAACTTGATTCGGGCTGATGTTCCAAGTTGTAACTTACAACAGTGATAGAAAAACTCTATGTGTGGTCTACATTGCCCAACAGACTGTGAGCCATAATAATACGGTCTCCAAAAACAGCTGATTTTGCGTCTTTTGGATTCACCAAATCATAAAATATAACTTTTGATACCGGATCTTTTAGTTTACCGGTCAATTTTGACTGACTGGTACGTCTGTTCAAAACACAAAAAATCCCTCCATAAAAAAAATTTAAGGGGATTGAGGGTGCCTCAAAATTTTTTTCTCGGCATCGAGATAAAAAGAAATGAAGAATTGATTTCTAGTTAACAGAACACGAAAAAATTTTTGCGATTATTTTTGAAGCGCTAGGAAGCAGTGTTCTAAAACGGGATCGGGATACTGTTTAACAAATTGTTCTCACCATCAATAAATTCAATTGTTTTCGTATAATTATGGAGCTTCTAGATTTTGTAAAAAATTTGAATAGTAAAATCAAACTTTTCATGAAAGGGCATCCTAGAAATATAAAATTTGGGACAATATTCCAAAGAGAAAGTATAATTTAATGGTGTGCAATTAGATGTAATGCATAACTCTCGAATGGTGCGCTGCACTCACTTTATAAAGTTAATTGCGAGAGATCTTAGTCGAATTCCCATTAAAAAATTCTTTGAAGACCCTGTTAAAATAAACAAAGAAAAATTAATTTCAAAGAAAACATTTTTCCATATATTCAACCCTGGCTCTGTATTGTTTTTTACCACATAATTTCGAAATTGACATGTTTTTTCATCTTTACATGTATGACAAGAAGAGTTATAAGGCAAAAATACAAAAAATGGATCCTTGACCAATGTGTGAAAGCCTTCAAAATGATCTGAGAGAAATATATTTTTCTTTGGAAATACACTGAAAAATCATTTGTTTGTTTCATTTTAATTAAATAATAATTTGAAGGAGTCGTTCTTCAATATCAAACAATAAAAAACATTTTCTTATGTTTTTTTCAAAATTAATTTCTTTTGGAAAACGGGATACTTTTTACCAGCAAAAAAATGTAAGCACCCTCAATCCCTTTAACACTTGTAAGCACAGAGCCACAATTGTGGCTCAAGCATATCTAAAATCATTCAAAAAAGGCAAAAAACGGGATCGTAGAATCTTTTCTTACAAACACTTTATAAAGAATTTTGATTCGGTTCCAAAAAAATAATTCAAATTTTTTTCGAATGTTTAGTTCCAGTATTACGGGGTGTTGATTTATTAGGATTTTTCGCCTATGTTACACTTCCTTAGAAATTATTTCGGAACTAGACATAAAATACAAATGGAAATTAAGCCAGTTTTTTAGAAAGTGTTATGTGCATGCACAACAAGTTAAAATAGCAATTTGAAAGTATGTGGTATGGTAGGGAGTTGTGGGTGTCTCCTTTCTCCCGTTTTTTGGAACGGGATAAAAAAATATTATTTTTTCTCGCCGTCTATCGAAAAAAGACGGGAGAAAAAAATATTTTTTTTTCTCCGTCTTTTTTTTCTGACGGGAGAAAAATAATATTTTTTTTCTCCGTCTTTTGCTAGATGACGCAGAACGGCTGCATAAATCGTTGAAATTGACTTCAGAGCAACAATTTGCTGGATATTGATCCGAAAAAATAGCTCCGAAGAAATTAGCTCACTACCTCAATAAAATCCAAATATGCACTTAACTAAACCCCTAATCCTAACTCTAAATCCCAATCCTAATATCAACCCTAAATCCTAACCTCTAAATCCTAACCTCAAAACCGCTAATCCTAGACCCTAATCTAACTCTAATCCTAACCCTAATCCTAACCCTAATCCTAATCCTAACCCTAAATCCTAATCCTATACCTAAATCCTTAAACCCTAACCTAACCCTAACCCTAATCCTAATCTAATCCTAACCCTAATCCTAATATCCTAAACCCTAATCCTAACCCTAATCCTAACCCCTAATCCTAACCCTTAATTCCTAACCCTAATCCTATACCTGATCCTAATTCTAAACCGTCACCCTAAGTAGCAACCATCTACTATAAAATCTGACAAAAACACTAAAAAAAATGTTTTTCTGAGACGGGACAAAAAATTATTTTTCTGAGACGGAGAAAAAAATATTTTTGTTTTTCTCCCGTCTTTGCAGACGGGAGAAAAAAATATTTTCACTATATCACGTACATTATACGGGAGAAGACAAATATTTTTTCTCCGTCTTTTATGTGACGGGAGAAAAAAATATTTTTCTTCTCGTCTTTTAATGACGGAGAAGAAAAAAATTTTTTCTCCCGTCTAAAGACGGGAGAAAGACCCAAGACCATCTAGGCCCTAGATTTCTAGATTCTAGGGGCTCTTGGTATCTAGGGATATTTTTCTCGGAAGTGAAATTTCTAATGTTTTCGACTTCAAGTATCCCATGAAAAAATTAATCATTATAGAAGTGAATTTCAAGCAATCAGACATTGTCAACAGTTTTGTACTTCATTACCATATTTACTTGAAAATAATAGAAAAAAGTGTAATAATCTGCTTTATAGGGAAAACTAAACATTTTTTTATCAAAAATCATAATTTTTCCATCAAAATGTTTGACTTATTATAAATTACTTTTGATTTATACAATATAAATCAAAGCGGACAAAAATTGACGTAGGCGAGCTTACTTGTGCATCGTTTTCGGACAGAAATTAACTTGTGAAGGCAATTGTGACCGTGTATCACGTGATAGGTATACCTTGCTTTCTCACTATGATTTCTAGAACCAAAAAATTAAAATCTAGAATATATGCAAAAAATCACCTTTCATCTTCCTTATGCAGAAAAAAACGGAATTCCAACTACCTTAAGCTTCTGTAAACAACATCAAAGTAGAGCCACAATTGTGGCTTTGGTGCCTTGGCGGAACTTTTTTTTTATAATGCTCACAAGGGTTAACCCCGTTTTTTCAAGCGCGTTAATTACAGAAGCCCGAGGTAGTTGAGTTTTCTTTTTCTTGCATAAGGAAGTTCAACGATATATTTTTGCATCCGACATTTCATATTTAGAATTTGGATTTTTAGTTCTAAAAAAATTTACTGATAAGACGCAAGGTACAAGCATCTGCACGTTGATACAAGCCCTCACAGTGGTGTTCACAAATCATTTTGCTACTGAAATCGATGCACATGGATCTGACCTATGTCATCGTTTTTTCTGATTTGGTCTATATATAATCAATCAAAAATTATTTCTATATCCCTTTATCACCTTTTGGTTAGATTGCGTAGCCACGTTAAAAACACACGTTAAAAGGAGTAGTGGCTACGCAATCTAACCAAAGGGTGATAAAGGGATATAGGTATAAAATTTTGATGAAAAAATCACAATTTTTCATAAAAAATGGTTATTTTCCCCTACAAAAGCAGATTAGTACACTTCTGATATTATTTCTGGGTCGATATACTAATCAAGTGACTNAATTGCTCGAATTAATTTTTTAATAATTAAAATATTTTCGTGAAATACTTAAAATTGAGAATTTTGAAATATCACTTCTGAAAAAAAATATTTGTTCCTGTATAGTATACAGTGTATACCAACAGTGTATACAGTGTATACCAATTAATCTTTGTTTCGAGTGTCAACCATGGACAAAACAATTTCCTAAAAACTTTTTTTTTTCAAATTTTAATTTACGCAATAGGTCGCATTTAATTTTTTTAGTAGTAAAAGATTGGAAAAAAATCTCAAAAATCAACCCTCCGTAATATTTGAAGAAAATTTCCCAAAAAAAATAAGTTATTTTTTTTACATCCTTGCAAAATTATTTATAATGTATTCGAACGAGACAATTCTACGATGTTTTTTTTGCATTTTTTAGATGATTTTAAATATGCAAAAGCCTATATATTGGATTTGTGCTCACACGGGTTGAACCTTCGCCGAAGGTCCTTCGGATTCGCAGTTTTGATTTTTCCTGTATTTTGACTTTCTGGAGTACCGAAGGTATCAGAAACCGTATTGTGCACCTTGAAATCGACTGATTATTGAAAAAATCTCCAAACCAGAACAAAATCGTAAAAAAATCTTCTACAAAATAAGCTCATGAAAAAATTGCTAATTTTTGAGTTTCTAATTTTCCCAAAATAAGATTACAGTTGCACTTTGAAGTTCAAAGTTTGAACTAATGACAATAAATGTCCAAATATCCACCAACGATTTATTTCAACATATTCTCCACGGAGTTAATCTCTTCAGAACTTTTCAAAAATAGAATTATCTTTTAAAACTTTTCAAATAAATCACATATGTACTGTCAATCAGTTACCAGAATAAGTTTGAATCAAACTGTTTAATCAAATAAAGTTTTACGTGTAAATCATAATGACTCATTCAAGCCAAAATCTAAGAGCACTGATTGGCCAATCGATACTACTCACTTTATAAAAAAAATTAAATAAAAAAAATATGATGTTACCTGCGGTAAATTACCTCTGAGGAATAATTCGCAAATTAAACGCGTTTTGAACGGATTCATTGGTAAAAGATGTGTTTCACTCAATACCGTTAAATGTCGGATAACGACTTCTTATTGAGAATTTCTCAATCAATAAGTACATGACAAACGTCCTGACACCTATGATTTGATAATTTTTGTCAGGACGTTTGAGAAACTGTCAGGATGTTTGTCAATATACTTTTTTTGGTAATTTTATCTTTAAAATTACTTCATTTTAGCTTTTTATTCAACTTTATGAAAATGAGCAAATAAAACTGTGATTTTTAATTAATGGTCTTTCAACATTTTAGCAAAAATAAAAGAAAAATTCTTGAGCAACATTAAAACATTAAAATATGAAAATAAATTGATAAATTTTGGTGAGAAATTCTGGTGAAATTTGTTTTACATATAAGAGGGTATACGTAGGGTCAGTACCGGGAGATTTATCTGCAAAACTAAACCCCTCAGCACTAATTCTTTGAGTTTATATGGTTAAACTTTCTGAAAAAAAAAATTTTTAGGATTGAGCAGGCATTAGTTTCAAAGTCGATTTTCGGCCCGGTACTGACCCTAGGTATACGGTATACGACTCTGATTTGACATTTTCTCGGTTAAATATACTGAAAACTAAGAGCTTATGAGAAAACCCGAAAATGCTAATTTGTAGATCTATCTTTAATCTTGCGAAAAAGTGTGACACAAATTATTTTGGACCATTACACCAATAAGTACAGTATCGTAACAACCTTTTCCAAACTGCAAAATCTATCTCCTCTCAGGTTTTATTTTGAAATAAACCTAAATTTTAGTATAACCTGAATAATTAGTATTCAAAACTTCTATGGAGCGTTTTTGTCGATAACTGCTATATTTTTTCTAGAATGTGCAATAAACCACCGATTTTTGGACTTTGTTCATCGGAAAATCTATCTCCTCTCTAGGTTAAATTTCAATTCACTAAATTTTTCCAAAGGCTAGCTCAAAAGTTTTGAGTCAAAACAAATAAAAATTCTATTGTTTAATTTCGAACCCAAACTCAAAAATGAATTTTTCAAGGTCACGTGAAAAAATTTCTGAATAAAAATGTGCTTCGATTTTTTTTGAAAGTACGCTCAAAAGAAAGCCAGTGAAACACTGATGTGAAAGTTGGCTTACGTCAAGTCGATATTTTGAATTTTTAGTGGTCAATTTCGAGCAAACGTTTATTTTTTAACTTCATCTTTTAAAAATACTAAGGAAAAATCGAAAAAATACGAAATTTTTTTTGGATGATTGGGTTTTAGTACACTTAATTATCACCCGTATAATTTGGAGCATTTTTAATGCTCTAATGCTTTATTAATCAGTAGTCGTATACCCCTTAAGATTGCATATTGCAGCAGGGTGACAGCCTTCTGATATCTACATATCTATATATGAGAGAATTTCCACCCTATTTAAATTTTTCCTAAAAAACGTGAATTTTTTATGGGTATTTCGAACCTGAAATTTTTTTTGTCCCCATATCGCCGAAAATGCCAATATCGTCAATTTTTTTAAGACAGAAACTTTCAGCGATATTGGGCCTCCAGACAGGACACCCTGTATAAAACCACCTTAATCATAAATAGGTATATATTTCGACTTTTGGAAACGACTCATCCGGTTGAGTTCTTCGACGGCCTGAAAACTTAGTATAAATCTAAAATGTTTTGAAAAAATATGGTCCGATATGGTCCATTTTTTTTCGATATGTGTGGTCATTTTGAGATATCTAAGAAATAAATGAGATGAGTCGTTTCCGAAAACCAAAATGTGAACGGTTTGAAGTCCACACTGTGGACACGCTATTAACTACTGATAAGATCTTTGGTTAGGAACAATATGATTCTAAGAGGCCTACGGAGACTTTCTGAACATAGAATTATTGATTTATATCCAGGGTTGTAAAAGGGATCATCCCCGGCCGTATTTTCTATCCCCATTTTTTGCCTATGTTTTGCTTAAAACTACGTAATAAGGGGATGAAATACCCAGGCAAAAGTCATCCCTTTTAAAACCCTCTTTATAACATAATTATCTATTGTGAACACTAAATATAGCTGCTTCTTCATTACAAAAGTTAACTTTATTTAAAAAACACAGTTTTATTTCCATAAAAAAACCGAAAAGTGTCAGGACATTTGAAAAAATTGTATCATTTTGAAATTTTTGTCAGGACGTTTGAAAAACTGTCAGGACGTTTGTTGTCAGGACGTTTGAGAAAGTGGTGCATTTATATATATGTATATATCGAAAATTATCCCTGCTGCGCCTTTCTGTGCAAGCGTAATGTTATGAAAGGCGCGTATATGTTTATAAATGCAGAAAGAAGTTAGACAGAGAACCATTTATAACCAAGAATAAGGTTTATTAATCCTGGTTTATTGAGAGGGTTCTGGTTGCTGGATTGCATACAAAAATTATTATTATTTGTTAGATAAATTAAACAACCAAATACAATTTACGGGTAAATCGGCCCTGAAAAATCGATTGTGACTAATTAAAATTTGCGATTTTGACTTTGAAGTCTATTTTTAGAGTTTTGATCAAAATAAGCATATCACATTAATATGTGCAAAAATAAATTTGAATAGCAAAATTGAATTTTTCGTTGAAAACTGAACAATAAAAGTATGTTTGAAAAACGTTAACACTATTATTAACAAAAATAAGGCTTCTAATTGTTTGTTATGATATTGACATGCTGCTTTCATTATGTAAGCGCTGCGCACTTTATGTCCGATTTAAGAGATTACCGCAAAATGAGAAAAATTGAATCTGAACATTCAATATATCCCCTATTCACACTTTTGTTAATATCCCGGCCCTACTACTTAAAAACACACTACGTTTCTTAATCAGGGCCGGGATATTAACAAAAGTGTGAATAGAGGATATTGTTTTGTGCTTAATATTTTCTGACCAAACAAAAAAATCTGAATAACATTACACAGTTTTTTTTTGAACTTTACGAAAATCACTTTTTTCAGTTTAACGGATGACTCGAACGTAATTTGTTAATATAATTACCAACATATGGTGGTCAACGTTCTTTCTGTTTTATTTCAAAACTTTGAATTAACTTGGAAATATACTCCGCGAGTTTTTCGCTGCTGGATAGAAGTGAGGATTGAGAAAATCGTTTTCGTAAAATGATAAATAGTGTTCAATACTTTATTTTTTATTTTTACGTTTCAACATTTCAAGCGAAAGTTATCGAGCTTCAAAATGTAGTCAAAAATCCCCAGCAAATTGTGTGTTAGCACCCAGAACCCTTTTGAACAGTGTGATACTGTCACAGTTTTCAAAAGTAACATATCGTAAAAAGGTAACAAAAAACCAGAAGTTCATTCTGAAGAATTTTTCTTCTACTACAGTTTAATAAATAAGTTAAGGAAGCGCTCTGTATTTTGCTGAAATTTTTATCGTTCAATGAATTTCAGCTTTACTTCGTCCGGCTTTAAAACTACGGAATCTGCACTCACACCTAAAATTTCTGTTATTTACAATTTCTTATACAATTCGACCAAAACATTTTTTTGGAACTATCCGATGCTCTTTAGAATACGTATAGTCTATACTTAGCCAATTATCCTGTTTTTCTAATTTTTTATCGAAGAAATTCAATTTCAGTGAACACTACCCCCCCTTCAATTAATTTTTATCGTTAGCCATCCGTCACTTTCGATTGTTTTTATGATGCAAGATTTTTGTTTAAGTTTATCAAAAAGAGGTAAAAGTTGGTCCGATGATTTGTTCTTTTGCGACAATTGGCTATTGAAAAACCCTTAAAATGCGACGACCACCCCCTTAAGGACTTTTAAGGGGGTACCCCTCATAAAATGAGGCTGAACGGTTCAGCCTGAACCAACAAATTTCCCCGATTTTATTTTGAATATTTTTTCTGAAAATATGGACAATTTGAAGATGACTGGTAGTATTTGTATCTCCATACTTAGCCAGGAACCTATTTTTTCATTATTTTGAAAATATCTTGTCTTAATTTCAAGCATTTTAATCAAAAATTATGGATTTTTAGGAATTAGAAGTAGTGTTTTGGAAAAGAAAAAATCATCGAAATTCAAGTTTCGATTGTAACAGCCCTTCGCGAGTTCATCAGCTGTTCATTTATATATATGTTTCAATATCGTGACTAAAAAATCCAGGAAGAAATAGGCTTTTCCGCGAGCCTTTTAAAATCAGCTCAAAAATCTTCTGTTTTCTAGACCAAATTTATTTTCAAACGATAGACGCCCTGCGTGGTTTCTTGTTGGTTCATAAATCGAAAAATTATTTTTCTACCCCCAAACTCACGAAGAATGGCTTTTGCTACAAAATATGACTCTACTTGGAGCTCGTTCCTGATTTAGTTCAATTAATCTACCAGGCTAACAATAAGGTATCACAATGTTACTTAGTTTTCAGATATTTTGCCTCAAATCAAGCAAACGGCATTTCTCACGAGGGGCACCCCCTTAATATATTTTCAAAAACTAAAGTTCGGTACTTCCGAAGAAATGAAAACCTAACGGAATCGACCGGAAAAGAATCCTGCATAGACAATAGAGATGAGGGTCGGAAGCAGAGTTTCTGATATATTCATGGAGGGGCATGGAGGTGTTGTCTGGCAGACATTTGAAACCAAAAATATGGAAAAAATGCACTTTTAACGCGTCAATGGGTGTTTTAATATTGGAAATTGTTCGCAGCAGTCAATTTGTTACAACCAGCAAAATTTTTTTTTAAATTATTCACCGTTAAAAAGTTCAAAATTTCAAAAATCCCCAGCTGACGCGTCATGACGCTCGGGATCCCCCCGACTCGGGATCCCGATCCCGTTTTAGAACACAGGTCATGACGGTCCCTATCTATAAGGTATAAACCCAATCTTCCAAAAGTTTAAAAGAGGGGGTTAAGCATTTTTGAACTTTTACGCACTGTCAGACGATTGGGCCACGAATACAACTTTTTCCAGAAAAATTGGTTAGCTTTTGAACTATTTAGACGCCAATAGAAAAATACTAATTAATGATTCGTCGATAAAAAATGAAATGCGTAGGCTTGTGAACGTTCATGGCGCAAATTTGAAATGTCGATTGCGCACTTTCGGATCAATGGTGAGGAAATGGAAAAAAATGCGTGAGTTATGATCGGACTAACGAAAAATTGCGGACGATGCAAGCCAAAAACAAGGAAATTTTTTGCCTGGCCAAGCCAACTTAATTTTTCCGTCTGATCAAGCCGAGCTTAACAAATACCTCTGGCTTGCCGAGGTCTGATTGAGGGTCAATGAAAAATATTCTTTTTGAGCTCAGACCATTTAAAACTAACCTGGAAAAGGGCCAGATCTCTCAATTTTAAATTTTGATACAATTTTCGTAGCAAAAATAAAATATTGGATAGTCGCAATTTGTTTCCCAATACAGCTTCTCAGGCCAACACCAAATGAGCAAACTCGAATGTCACCTTCGAATTTTCCATCTTTTATAAATCGTTCAGGATTAAAACTATTCGGATCATGAAAGTTTTCTGGATCGTGTGTCATGGCTGTGATTGAACCTTTAAATTTTATATTCTTATAAATATCCTGAGATGTACTGGATATACTCGAAGAATAATATTATATTTAAACAGTGTTTACATAATTGAAACACTGTTTTAATAAAATAAACTGATTTGTTTATATTTTTGAATTTTATAATCCTTATCTTGTTAAATTTTATGATAATCATTACTTATTAAACTGATCTGAAAATTTAAATTCTTAGGGTGAAAGTCTCATTCGAAAATTCTAAATTCTTAAGATAAAAAAGTCTCATTCGAAAATTGCAAATTCTAGATCTCCAAAAAGTCTACATTATATTTTTAGGGGGTGGCATAAGTCCAGCAGATTGGTACATTTTTTCAGAGCAATATATATGAAAGAGAAAAAAAATTTGGAAATTTTATTTTTTATCTTCAATAAAAGTGTTCATTCTTACAAACGTTAACATTTTATTTTCTAAACATAAGTAACTATAGTTAAAAATAAAAAAAACACTTTTCACTGTGCATCAATTTCCAACTTAAGGGCCTCGGTGCATTTTGAAGATAGGGATATCCGCGGATATGGCTCTTGATGAAAAACTTTTTACTGGTTGTATATATTCTTCTCCATATACCATCTAAATGATGTTTCATTATCCAGGCAACTTTTGTAACTACAGAATTTTCGAAATGATTGCTTTAAAGAAAATTTTGAGTTCGAATTAAACTTCCGAATTCGACAAATTATGAGAAATTTTTGAAAAAGTTCCGACAATTATCAAAAAAATGCCTATTTTTGTGTTCAAATATTTTTGCATTATTTGTTTCAAATCAACGACAAAAAAACTTTTTAATATGGCTACTTTAACTTTTCGCGTAGGTGACCACATATTTTAATATGCATTTGAAAAAATCATATGAGACTTTTTGAGATTTTTTTTTTTGGTCGAAACTTTTTGGAAATATTTTGAAAATTTTCTCATTTCTGGTTCAAAATTTTTCAAACTAATTTTTCTGGAATCCTTAGCTGGAATATTAAGAATGCCTTCTTTCACTATATTAAACATGTCTACTGTTTTTTGAAAATACGGTTTGCGGGAATGTACTTAGCCCTTTTTAATCAAAAATTAAAAAAAATTATTTCACGAGACTTGCCTAATTGGTAGCCGACCCCACCACGTAAATAAATAAATTTAACTCATGAAAATAAATATTTCTTTCGATGTGCTAAAATTTCTTTTTTTTCGTCTTTTTTAGGAAATTTTCGATTTTGACGAAGAAATCATATGAAATTAAATATATAAATTTTCGATGGTGGTCGAGACCATTTTTTGAAGCTTCTAATTAATAAAAAATTTTAATGTATTTAACACCGAAAGTACCAAACGCGCGTTTTTAGAGTGTTTATTTTAAAGACGATTTATAAAGTAAAAATAATCGATCTGAAAAAAAACAGATTATACAAGTGAGCTCAAAAGTGGCAACTTCGTTTGAAATACTTTTATTTGCAAATTATAAGGTGCAAAAAAGTTCCCATGAAGACAAAAAAAACTGAAAAGTGCAAATCTGCCAAAATGCACCGAGGCCGTTAAGGGTATGTTGGTTCCTACTGTTTCTGCAGTTAGTTTGTCATAAAAATGCACCAATCAATCATTTATGTTTTAAAAGCACAAACAACCCAATAAAAGAAAAAAAAAATCAAAATTTTGTTTCCCAGCTTTCTTTTGAGCCTACTTCCGAAAAAATCGAAGCACATTTTTTTTTGGAAATTTTTTCACGTGACCTTGAAAAATTCATATTGAGTTTGGGGTCGAAATTGAAAAAAACGGCTCCTCAGAAGTTTCTATTTGTTTCGAGCTACCGTTTGCAAAAATTTGAGTGAATTTTGATATTAAACCTAGGAGAAATACATTTTTCCGATGAACAAAGTCAAAAACACGGTGGGTTTATCGCATATTCTAGAAAAAATATAGCACTTTATCAACAGAAGCGCTCCGCAGGTTTTAAATATTAATTATAAGGTTATATAAAATTTAGGTTTATTTCATATAAAGCCTGAGAGGAGATAGATTTTCCGTTTTGTTCAGGTCTCCCTGTCTCGCTTATGTGTCTGGGAGTGTTGCATGCAAAAAAATTTGACACATTTTTACGCAAGATGAAGGCTAGTTCTACAACTGGCTAATCTGAATTATATCCCTGGAGCCCTGTTTGCTAATATTTTATCGAGAATATATCAAATTAGGAACCACCATACCCTTAACCCGACTATAGAATTTAGTTAAAGACGATATAATAAACTTCATTTATTTGCGGGTGTTTCACTCCGCTAAAAATTGGCAAAGTAGAGAAAAACAGCTTTTTTTTGAGATTAAAATTGATCTTAAATTGCGTTTTGATATTTAAAATGTCCTGACTATCAAAAGAAATGACGCCCAGTAACCCACATTTTATTTGAAATTTTTCACAACCATCAAATTTTTAAAGATTCAGTGCCGAATAGGCACTTATAGAGTGCACAGTCAGTGTTAAAAATTTCATCAACAGTTTCAAAATGATAAACGCGCGACCTACCGATTAGTTGACATACGACATTTAATAGATACCAGAACCATTTAATATGTGATTCTGCCTGATTTTTTATGAAGAGTTCAAAAAACTACAATAAAAAGTTTGGCCTTGATTTGGGGAAATTTTCATAATTTTTTTTAAAAGTCGATAAAACTGAAACATAAAATTTTATGATTTTTCAAACAGCGGTCAGAAATATGTAGGAATCATGAAAATGTTAAAGTGCCTTTTTTTTTGGTTTTTACCCACAGATTTCAGTTATTAAAACAGAAAAAAATTTTGAACAAAAAATGCGGAAATTTTCATAATGCTTAATTTTTTTTGCAAATTTTTTCCGATTTCAAAGATGAAACTTGAGCTCAAATCTTTCCTAAAATAGATAAAAAATTATTTTAATGAGCTGGATCATATACTATTCTGGTTGAGCTAACAATAATAAGCACAAAAAATAAACTAACTAATTACTTTCGTGAGTTATAATTGACTTCATCAGCCGGGGTTTATGCACCCCCTTAAGGGGATACTCAACGGTATTTAATTCAGGTGAGGGACATAGTAAATGCCCAAATAGGAAGAATCAGGAAGAATTTTTGAGTTTTTTTCAGATTTTTCTAAGTATTTTTTTGGGAAAAATACATAAACCTCAATTTTAACGTAAAATTCTAAAATACATGTAAGTAAAAGTGTGAGCACCTTAACAAATCGGATGAAATAATTTCCTAGAAAACTCCAAAAATTGACTTCCGGTTGAACTAAAATGCAATTTTCTATTAATAGGAGCAATGATTAAAAAAAGTTTACACTAAAAATTGAAGAAGACTTGTTTCTACGAATTATATCAAATTTAAAAAAAATGTACCGATTCGTTTTCTAGAAATTTCGTTCGTTTGAAACATTTCACGTTTTCTGATTCTAGAATATGAGCGATCAAAATTTCACCCTGACGTAAGCAGATTTTTCTTCAGTAGATCATGGGCTTTCAGTTGATGGTACTTTCAACTCAATACGATCAATTATTTTTTAGAAAATCATGGAAATTGACTTCTGGCTGAACTAAATCTGCATTTTCTATAAATAGGAGCGATGAGATAAAGTAAAAAGTTTCCACTACAAATTGAGAAGACATGTTTCTCCGAAAATACCTAATTTAGAAAATGTACCGGTCGTTTTTGAGAAAATTGAGCTAAAATTCTAAAATTTAAAATTACGGTTTTCATAGATTCTAGAACAAGACCGATCAAATTTTCACAAATATTCCCGATAACTGTCGACGTAGGAGAAACCGTTCTTCTCACAAAATTGTATCAGTTTCCATTGAGCCGTTTCCGAGATAAAAGACATATCATAAAAGACATTATCGTAAAGTCAAATCAGTGTTCTAGAACTCAACTCCCACTTGGTGCTGTGGTGCTCAAAAATTGTT
Source organism: Oikopleura vanhoeffeni (assembly GCA_004367855.1). NCBI lineage: Eukaryota > Metazoa > Chordata > Appendicularia > Copelata > Oikopleuridae > Oikopleura > Oikopleura vanhoeffeni. The sequence goes on from SCLH01000603.1 coordinate 134,935, forward strand.
TTTTTATTTGGTCGGGAGCAAAAGGATAAGATCTACATTCAGGTTTTTCAGACCTTCTATAAGTTATAGACTTAACTTGTTTCGTTTTCTTCTGAGCCCGATCTAAAATCTCAAAAACCGTTGAGTCCTTTGAGTTTATTTCTGGTTTAATCTTGAAAATGATAATAAATCGAAACTAGTAGAAAAAATGTGGTATTATTGAACTTATTAATCCTCAGTTAATTATCTCGTTTGCGCTACTGGAGCAGAATAACGTCTTTTATTTAATTTGTTGTTTGCCGTGGCCCAGTAAGCGCTAATGCAAAATGCCGCGGTCTAGTAAAAAGGAGTCGCAAGCAAATGGCGAAAAAATTGTGGCGCTATTAAAATTCAGAAAAAATTGAATATCGCAAATTTCTTCTAATCTAATGATTCAGAATCCCACTTTTTAACTTTTTCAAGTTCTACGTGATTGCTGATGAAATGACAAAAAAGCAAAATGGGAGATTCTACCATTTACTTTTTTGTCATTTGCTTTGTGACCAATAAAAAGGCCCATGCAAATGAGTTGACCCTTCTTTCAAGTACTATTTTCCTATCTCAAGTTGTGACAGTGTCTCAGAGACACTCAACCCCCGAAACTAAATGTATCACCTTGAAAAGTTGCGCCTTTTGTGATTTTGTAATGGTCCAAAACCACTCATCAGTTGCTACATGCCACAGAGAATCGGCCACCGGATACTTCCTGAGGTTCTCCAGTAAAAATGAAGAAATATATGGACATTCATCTTCAATTATTTCACCATGCTTTTCAATCTGGTATTTAATTTCAGTCATCCATTTATTTTGAGTATTCTTCATTTTGTGTTAAAACCAATAAAGCCAGAGTAGTGTATTTTTAGTGGTGTCACTGGCTGCCAAATAAACTCCCGTTAGACTATCGGTAATTGTCTGGTATGAAAAATTATCATCATTTTCAGCAGCAATCAGTATAAATCTTAATTATTTAATTCAACAGTGTGAAATACGATCGAGATTGAAAAAGACTTTTTTCCTTCGCAAAAATACTCTATGAGATTTGTCAATATCAAGAATAATGTATCTGATTGGTTCAATTTTGCGGAAGAAATGCACGGAAGTGAAAACTTAGGCTGTGAGTTTTCTTTAGAATATGTTCCGCACTGGTGAGTGAATACATAGAAATCTGTATGTATTTTTGTTTATAGAGTGAAAGCACTGCAAACAAGTATTTTTATATTTATCATTTATTTTGCGAGTTATCTTGAGCCCTGATTAAAATCAAATTATTAAGTCTTAGCGTGGCCGAGTGGTCACTCGTATCATCATTAAGTCTATTATTCACAAAGTTTTAATATCATAGAACACACCTTCTCGAACGTTTCTGACAACAAACGTCTTGACAGTTTCTCAAATTTTCAAATCAGGTATCAGGAGTCCTGACTCAGGACGTTTGAGAAGGTTGTGTTATTTGAGTACTTTTTGAAAAAAAGTAAAACCTTAGGCAAACCTCATTCCTTGATTATAAGGTCACGTGTTTTGGCTCTGAAGGAATGAAAAAAGGTTCAGAAAGTTGAAGCTTCCCAAATTTTTTTTTTCAAATATTTTTAGTATTTTAAAAAGGGTAGATTGTTGGCCAACCTATTTTCTTGATTTTTGTTATGCTGTAATGGAAAAAAGTCTCAAAAGTTTTTGAAGATAACGCTGAAAAGCTTTTTCTGATTCAAACTGTTCTGCAAAAATGAGTACGTTGTATAGTAAAATTTTCAAAAAAACGGACAAGCTTTAATTTTTTGTTGATTAACTTATTTGAAATTAGCGGGAAAAACTTCAAATGTTTATGAAAGGACAAAGTCGCTCACCTAGGTAGTCTTTTGGATTTTCGAAGTCAACTGTACTTCTGTGAACTTTAATTTGTCTAAACCAACAGGAAATATATATCTTGCATAGGCCAAAGTGCTCTTGCGGGAACCTGGAGAACATTCCCAAAACCCATTGTTCTTATACATCGAAATCGAAAAAAACTGGGGTATCATTGTTGTGAAAACTCGACAAGAATAATCTACCTCCAAGTACTCGAATGCGATCTTAACCCTTTTTGAGAAGTTTTAAAGTCAGGATCGTCTAAATTATATTGACGCCCGAAAAGCAAAACCAGTCACAACATTGAGTGTTCCATTAGTGAAGATATCAGTAGGATCAATCCAATCTAGAATATACAGATATACAATGTATTAAATTGTAATTGTATAATAGACGTCTTTGTCGCCCAGATTGTGTAGAAATATTTTTGAGGGACACTTTGCAAAAATCTCTTCAGATGACTCGAGTGATTGCATTTTCAAAACAACCTGTACTCAGACGTCAATCGGCACTCAATGTTTTCAAAAATCATATTTAATTCCCTCTACATGCCACGAAGCTTCGCGAAGGTATGATTGGACTCATTTTGCGGACAATTTGTGTTAAGATTAATTTACTACCATAGTTTGTAAGTGAAGGTATAAATATACAGAAGATAGAATGAACAATTCTGAATCGGAAAGAATTAGTCATAAGTTATGACTCATAACTTATTTTGATTAATTATTTGATGATTTTTACGTTGGTAGTTATTACTTCTGGTCTCAATATTCCAGAAATAATAATTCAAATATCGATTACGCACAAATTAGTGATCGATACGATATCGGGCTTAGGCTGGACGCGGTGTATCTAGAAAACAGCGCGAAAAATAATTTAAATCAGAATAAGTTGTTTTACCCATTATTTCTCTGGATGAAATTTTTTGGTATGTATGCTTAACTCCGTAGTGGCCGACAATCTCTGACCCGTAGTGTCATCTGGACTTTCGTTCCCAGACGTTTTAAATCAAGCATATAACCGCAAGATTCATTATTAACATATATTTTTTTTATGATAATCATATTATTCAGAGAATTCTCTACAGTCCTATTAAAACAATTGGTGACAAAGTTTATAAAAAGTCATCAAATATTAATAAGAAATTAAAAACTCTCTCATCTTTCGCCGATTCTCACAAACAAGTGCATGAGTAACCCGAATTTAGGGTTAATTGACATTTCAAATTAAAAATATTATACCGTCCCAATTTGGGTATTAAAGCTGCAAAAAAAATTGAAGAGAGTTTTCAACAAAATTCTCTGTAAAATGTCCTTAAATTTTTGTGAATATTTATTTCTCGTGATAAGAAAGATTCACTCTCTTATTTCTTTCGCCTACGCATTTTTATGTAATCGTATTTCGGAAGTGTTGACTTCTAAAATGCTCTATTAAACCGGGGCATACTGTTATGCAATAAAAGTCTTAGAAATTCGTTACGATTCTTTTAAGGGATCTTCCACGTGATTGGAAGTACTTTAAAAAGTGCATAGTACAGGTAATTAAAAAAATACTCAAATTACGTCAAAAAAATGTCAGAGTCAACTTCAAACGTTTTTAAGACTTTTTTCTCATTACCCAAAGTCCGAATAAATCACGTGACGAATAATTCAAAATAAGGTTCGGATATGTCATAAATTAATCCTTATTTCTGAAAAATAAGATCACGTGAGTTTTTGGAAATATAATTATGTTCAAAACTTTTTAAATTAGGTGTTTATTGGCCTTAAAAAATTTCAGCGTAAGTTGATCCAGCTTTTGTACTTGAACCAAACCTTATTTCCTAATTTTAAGGTACGTGATCGTTTTTGAAAGTTTGGTGTAATGGAAAAAAAGTCTTAAAACTTCTAAAAGAACCACTTCATTTTTTTCAAAAATTGATTTGAGTAATTTTTCAAAAAAAACAGTACTACTTCCCAACCTTTTCCTTGAATTTACGGTCACGTGATCTTTATGGGACTATGATGTCATGGGACAAGTCTTAAAATTTTTTTCTGATCCGCTCAAAGGCTTTTTTTGATGATTAAAGTTTTTTTGCCAAAATAAGTACTGTAATAAAGTAAAAATTTTCGAAAAAACGCAAAAACACAAACGTCAATTATTCAATAGTCGATCAATCACTTTGTAAATTGTCATTCATACATGATAAGGTCCTAATTGCGATTAAGGCCATCTGGGAACGAAAGTCCAGATGGCCACTACGGGAGTTAACTTAGGGCTCTGCGCACTTTTTATGCGGTAAAAACAAACGATAAGTGTATCCTCTATCTTTAGAAGTCAGGGAGAAGATACATTTTGGAATGAAAATTCATTCATTTTAAAAGCTCTTTTCTGATTGGTCGGACAATCCGAAGCCTCGATAAGTTTTTTGAGAGCAAGCTTTTGTTTGATTATATTACCTAAAAACCATACGTTCTCGTAATTTCAAGTATTTCATTGATTTAAAATCACCCCGAAAAACCTGTTTTTGGTCTTAAATGCGACCAGTACTCCGGAAGTACTAGTCCCTAAATGGTTGGAAATATACTTAAATTATAATAAATATTAAAATTAAACACTACTTTACCTTGTGAGTAAGCTAATTTTGAAATCTCATCACAAACTCATTTCCTGCAGACGTTATAATTTCTCGTATTTTAGATTTTCCGATAATTTTCGAAGTTGTCGTTCTCCAAATTTGTCTATCTTTCTTGTGAAAATGATCATATAATCCCGCGCCGATTCCAGACATGCGATTTTTTTATTGAAATTTTTTATCAAAATGTCATCTTTTCCAATAATATCGTTTGCTGAATCCAGAACTCCAAAGTCTAAAATGTTGTTTCATAAGATATAGTCACTGCTAAGTTAAACTTAATCCGTTAAAAATAAAAATGCCGTTTCAGCAGGTTGACACGGTCGGCTTGAGACCTTGGGGAATGAAAATTTCTTTCATCAACTATAATCTGGTTATTACAAATAAATCGATTGGACCAAAGAAGCGCGAATTAATTCTTTGAAAAATATTGAACTTTTATACAAAAATTTTATCTATAAGTTTTCAAATGAAAGTATGCGAGTTATAAATAAAATTGGGCATGATTAAGAACAAATTCAGAGACGATTTTGAGGGAAATCTACAATTTAAAAATGGAAAAATAAACAATTGGTTTTGACATTTTGTAATTTGAAGAAGAAAGAATTTGAGAATTCAAATTATTGAAATATTTTTCGGAAATATATCTTCATATCCTTTTTCCAACGGAACTCCATCTCAAAACGTTTACTATCTCCTATAGCGCCTGTTCGAATCCCACCATGTTGTCTAAGTGATTGTCTTGAGTTTGATTATAGGCAAGGGTCTTGATAATTGGACCGCTAAATTTTGATCGGTGTGTATCACTCAAGCAATCACTAAGAACAGTCACTTAGACAACATCAGTGAGATTCTTTTTGAGATGGAGTTCCGTTTGAAAAAAAATTCTAAGATAGTCTATCTTCAAAAGTCCAATTTATCGATAGAGATACGGTTATTGAATTTATTCTCAATATTTTGAATTCTTTAAAATCAGAGCCCAGATGGGCATAATCGTTTGATTGACAGAGAAACTTTATTGTTGGCTAAATTTTCAGTAATGGTTTGAAACACTTGTTTCTAGGTTTGATTTCAAAATGTCAGTTTGCAAATAACAATCGATTGTAAAATATTTCTGGTACATTTTCTTTTGACATTTGATCACAAGTGTGCTGGAAGTTCTCATTCTTTTTCAGTGGTACCTTTGTATACTTTTAAGCCTTTTCCTCTGTATTTTACAGCTGATGTTTTATAATTATTCGGTAAACGATGTAACAAGATCCGACATATGGCCCACAAAATAACATATTTTTTTCGATCCATACCGAAATATAGTCGTCTTAATAATTAGTCAATGTACAGTGGGTACCCAAAGAAATCTCATTTTTTTTAAATTTAATTACGAATGACGATTATTATCGGATAATGGAGAAAAATTTTCATAAAACTTTCGAAAATGTATAATTTTTATCACAATTTTTTGAATTGGAATTTTGAAGATGATTAAACTTCTCTTTGTTCTCGAATATTAAAAAATTTGTGAGTTTCGATAGTTGGGTACAATTTTGTCGAATAGAACTCTAAAAATCTATACACATTTCTAATGATCGGACAAATTTGTATGTGACATTTTTATGTGACTGAAGAGAGTGCTGTTTATTGGCATCCAGTTTAGTTAATTAATTGATTTGGTGAAAGACTTGATTTTGGCCGATGTTGCAACAGTGATGAAATACGCTCTACATCGACCTTATGGCCATTATAATATTATTATTATAATACGGTCTCCCGCAAACAGCTGATTTTTGAGTCTTTTTGATGCACCACATCATACAATATAACTTTTGATACCAAAACCTCCATTTACCGGTCAATTCCGACTCACTGGTACAGCGTAATATAATAATAATGACACAAAAATCCCTTTAAAAAAACAGTGACCTTTGGGATTCGAAGTTTTGCACCTTACAACTTTTTATTGAAAAGTCTTCAGTCCAGAAAAAACTGTAAAAATCGAGAAAAATTTTTTACGAATAAGCTCATCAAAAAATTGCCGACCTTCACCCTGTATATTTTAAGTTTTTGAAAATAAAGGCTTAAAATAAAGTGTACATAAAACCGAACATTTCATAATTTTGGTTTTTTTGAAAGACAAATCACTCATTTTTCATCTTCTTCGATTTATTTTTAATGATGGCCAGCCGATGGAAAATTTCCGAACTATTTTTTAGCATAGATAAAATCCTCGAGCGCAACATTTTTATCATAATTAATTACATTGCACTTGAACTTGTGAGCAAAATGTCCAAATATCCACCAACGATTATTTTATCATGTTATTCACGGAGTAATCTCTTTGGCACTCTTCAAAAATAGATTCATATTTTTAAATTCTCAAATTATTACAATCGAAATAGTTTGGTCCAAAACAGTTTTTAACGTGTAAATCATCATGACTCATTCAAGCCAAAATCTAAGAGCACTGATTGGCCAATCGATTCTACCCACTTTATTAAATAAAATAAAATAAAAAATATGATTTTACCTCTGAGGAATAATTCGCAAATAAACGTGTTTTAAACGGATTTATTGGGAAAAGATGTATTTCCCTCAGTACCGTAAAATGTGGAATAACGACTTCTCCGTCATAAAAATAGAGATTATGTGAGATGTGATACAAATATAGAAAATGAATGCAGAAAGAAGTTAGATAGAGAACCATTGTAAAGGGATTAAAATAATGAATCAACCTCCACATGGCCGTTGTGTTTTGAGAGAGACCATATCCTGATGTAAAATCTTGAAATTTTTTTGTATTGTACATAATTTTTATTAGAAATTCACCTCAATCTTTTATTTGAGGAAACTTTTGCTGGAACAAATGTTTCTGGTGTTCTATGTTAGACTCTTAAACAATTCTCGTCAATTTTTTAACCATATTTTCCCTATTTTTGCTTTATTTAGGAAATTGACGTTGATGAAATTTGTTTGCAACGGTTTGCGCGTGATTTTAATCAGGGAGAATGTGTATACATTTGCCGGAGATACCGAAACTAAAGTAAGCGATGATNAAAAAAAACAGATTATACAAAGTGAGCTCAAAAGTGGCAACTTACGTTTGAAATACTTTTTATTTGCAAATTATAAGGTGGCAAAAAGTTTCCCATGAAGACAAAAAAAACTGAAAAAGTGCAAATCTGCCAAAATGCACCGAGGCCCTTAAGGGTATGTTGGTTCCTACATTTTCTGCAGTTAGTTTGTCATAAAAATGCACCAAATCAATCATTTATGTTTTAAAAGCACAAAACAACCCAAATAAGAACAAAAAAAATTCAAAATTTTCGATTTTTTCCCAGCTTTCTTTTGAGCCTACTTCCGAAAAAATCGAAGCACATTTTTTTTTGGAAATTTTTTCACGTGACCTTGAAAAATTCATATTTTGAGTTTGGGGTCGAAATTGAAAAAAACGGCTCCTCAGAAGTTTCTATTTGTTTCGAGCTACCGTTTGCAAAAATTTGAGTGAATTTTGATATTAAACCTAGGAG
>SCLH01000603.1:170033-195347 GCA_004367855.1 Oikopleura vanhoeffeni
AGTGAAATTTCAATATATCCGATTTCGATATTAGTATGGATAAACTGATATGTTTTGAAAGAATAAATAATTTGTGAAAATCATGCCAGAGTGATACACTTATACCATATTTGGCTTAATATTGTGAAAATAATCAAATACTTTCATTAAATCGAGAAAACTAACAATTTTTTCATAAAAAACGTGATTTTTTCATGAGTATTTCGAACTTATTTAGAAATATTTTTTGATTCCCAACAGATAAAGTCAATCATACAAAAGTATCGAATAGAACAAAGCACTGCGCAGTTATCGAGATGAACATACATTTTCTGGAGTCTACCATGACGTAGTATCACGTGGTTTAATTAACCTTGCTTTTCAAACGTTTTTTTCTAGAATTAAATATAAAAATTCTGGAATATAATATATTTTTTCTAAAAGTTTAACTCTTCAACTTGATCATACAGGAAAAATTANTTTTATATGCTTCGGAGGGTTAAGAAAGCTTTTTACATTTAGTGAATGATCCTTATATCTGTCATCTGATTTAATTTTTATAACAGTAGATCACCTCCAAAGTAAATTTTCCAAAAAACATGCTCTTCAACTATATTTATTCGAAAAAGAGGTGAATTATAGATATTTTAGGAAAAAATATGCCTTTTGGATGTTTATGCCATATATTGTCCTTATAGAGGGACGGACCAAAATAAAAAATGGTTTTAGCCATGTTTCTGCCATATTGTCCTTATATACGCACACCACATTACTTAAAAATTATGATTTTTGCCGTTTTACTTGCAACTCTCCTGAATGTGTAGTGATAATTTGCTGCTGACCCATTGGTTTCATCTGGCCGGTATCGGTCGAAGCCGGTAAAAGAGTTTGACCCTGTGAAAGGTCCGGTTGTTGAACCATTTGACCAGAATTAGACACCGTGATTAATTGCTGATTACTCGAGTTTTGATTTTGAATACAAAATTGTATTTGCCGAGGCTGCTGATTTTGCATCATTTGCTGCTGAACATTTCCTTGTATCATCATGCTCTGACTGGTCGTTGGTACATGCCGCACTCGCTGATTGGTCGGATTGGCTCCAGTTTGCTGCTGGATTGGCTGATTTTGGGATATTTGCGGACTTTGTGAATTTTGCTTCTTCTGTGGTTTTGCCCTCGGACGTTTCTCTGCATTTGGACTTTCTTTTCTTCGAATACTTCGTACTGCCTTGATTTTCGCAGTGGGCTGAGAAGTTGGCGTACTGACTGTTGGCGTCGGATTGGACTGGTTTTGTCCGATTTCTGGAATGACTTCCGATCCCGGTATAACATTTGCGGGATCGTAATCGGCTGAATTTTGCAGCTGTCGATTTTTGGCCGAGGTTAAAACCCATCCAGGCGTCACACAGGTCACCCGGCGATTTTTCGCCTTGTCATATTTAACCCCAATCGAACGGTGAGTGACTAAATGTGTACATTTTTCATCGAATGACCGGGAGTATTCACCGCCATGATAAGTGACAAGTGCGGCTAATTTTACTTTATCGCCCCTTATAAGACCAGAAGCGGAAAATAACATGCCAGAAAACAATTTTGAGCCAGGAATAGTCGAAAATGGTTGAACAGGGACCAACTGGCGATGAATCGAACAGACCTGAATATGATTAATTTATACTGATAAACAAACGTACTTAGAGCATTTATAATGTAGGTCATACGATTTTAGCTGTTCGGTTTTGGCGAAACCGTGATAAAAACCTCAATTTTTGCATTTGGATCCGACACCGCTCGCATATTCGGTGACATTCGCTGATTTTTTAATTTCAAATTATTTTCGGTTTTTTAAGGGATTTTCCAAAAATGACGAAATCACCCTTTATTTTAGAGGTCATAAATTAGTTTTACTTACTGTGAAATACCATAGTCTGGATCAAAAGGTACTCGTTCCCAACTTTACTGTAGTAGATGGTTTTGGTGGATATTTTTATGGAAAAAAGAAAGAGAGAAAAAATTAATCCAGACTATGGTACTCCACAGTAAGTCAAACTAGGTTATTAGTCATAACTTATGGCTTCTAAAATCAATTCTCCATGAAGGGTGTCTTCGTCATTTTTGGTAAATCCCTTTAAAAACCTCAAAATAATTTGAAATTGAAAAATCAGCGAATCTCACCAGATATGCGAGCGGTGTCAGATACAAATGCAAAAATAAAAAATTAGGGTTTTTATCACGGTTTCGCCAAAACCGAATAGCTAAAATCGTACGATCTAAATTAGAAATACCCTTAGTAAGTTATACCACGCATTTCGTTTTTTCTAATACCTTCATATTTTTTATAAGTTTTGAAGTGATACAAAATAAGAGATCTACTGGTCATTTCAAGGCTTTTGATTGGCGTGGTTAAAAAATTTACGAAAATTTTGAAAATTTAACCTAGGATGAGCTAGATTTCCATTTACCGAAACGGTAGTTTTTTGCATTTTCTAAAGAGAAAATATAATACTTTTCAGCAATGAGCGCCCGCTTAAAAAGCGTGCGAATTTTTATTTTGAAATAAAATTAAAACCGTGCCAAAAATTATATTTATAATGGTTAGAAAAATGATAGTAAATTAAATAACCTCAAAAGGGCATGATTTTTAGCTCATTAATAGGCTAGAAGATAATCGAACGCGCTCATCGGTTGGTGAAATTACCTACACGTAAGAGAAACTGTACGTAAGAGAAACATTTTATTTCACACAAATACCTCTTTTTTAAGAGCCATTTAACCTCAACTTGATTGTAGTAAATTATATATAAGATGGCCTATCTCACTCGAATTTGACTTTCGTAGTGCAAAAAAGCAATGTCATGACATGTCACTTCATCTAGATGATCTAGTGTAAGATACCAGGTAGGAACGGCAAAACTTTTTTTGCTAAACATTTTTTAAATTATTCTCAAATTGTAGGCTACAATTTGTAGCCCCTGAAAACAAATTATGTTCACTACAAAAACATTTTTTTTTAAATGTCAGCAACTGTTGAAATGAAAAGCCGTTTGTGAGATTGCCTAGGTTTAACCTTGAAATATTTTATTTGTTCGAAACAAATTTTAAGAAAAATTCTAAGGTTAAACATAGGCAATTTCAAAAACGGGTTTTCATTTTTAAGCAGTTGATGACAATTTTTTTGTACTGAAGTTCAGTAACTGAACGTGATATTTTTTCAAGGGCTACAATTTAAACATAATTTTAGAAATGATAAACAAAAAAAAGTTTTGCTGTTCCTACCTTGATCTAGTGAAGTTCACTAAGTGAACGATAAATTTTAAACCTAAATATCAGTAAAATATACTCTGTTAGAGGTTTAAAATTACCTCTAACCATCTTTGTTCTAAAACAACTGCACCAATTTCTACCGCTAGTGCGATTTCTTCTTTATACTTTTCCTTGTCTTTATCTACCAAAATGGCATGTGTGGTTTCATTCGTTACTCCACCACTATCAAAAATGCCTCCTCCATTTTTTACACTTTCTTCAATTTCTTTCAAAATCTCTAGAGGCGGCGTCCCTATGACAGCCAGAGTCACCGAACTCAAATAACTCATTTTGTCTCTCTGAGAGTTAAAATTTCATCCCGTTTGGTGTAAAAACATGTTTTCTTTTGAAGCAATAAAAACAGATAGGGTTTCAAAATACTTTGTGCGCCAATAGGGAGCGCAAGATTTGTGACCAATCATGGAATTCGATTAAAATAGCATGGGTAGGGTTTCGTTTGAGAAACTTCTTCCAGGAAGAAAATTTGGATAAATGGTCATTACTTATGGCCCATAAGTTATGGATAGTTCAGTATTTTAAAAACAAATACATGTCTCTCAATGTAATTGAGAGAATAATGTGCCAAATTTGTATCAATCTGTAACGATTTTTGAAAAAAAAAAAATCTGATGTTATGTTTCAAATGCCATAAAAATGGGCATTGATTTTATCGACCCACCTTGAAGAGAAAACGTATATTCAAATCGTATACGTTTTCGTGTACGTTTTCTCGAACTTGTAGGATGATTTTTCGGACAAAACCATTATTAACACTCGTGTTTTAAGGGGGTTGTGGGTGTAAATGAAACAAGCGTTGAAAAAAATCGTTCTTTTATTCTTGAATTGAACTGAAAGAAAGAAATTGATTAAAAAAAAATATTAAGGGGGTGGTGCGTCGCATTTTAAGGCAAAAACGAAGTTTCAATGGCCAATTGACGCAAAAGTAACAAATTGTTGGACCAAATATTAACCTCTTCTGATATATTTGAACAAAAATCTGCATCCTAAAAAAGTATCGAACTATATTGACAGATGGCTCGTCCAATCAGAAACGTGCTTACAAATCTGACGGAATTATTTTTTCAAAATGTATCACCTCCCTGGTTTTTCAAAGTACACATTCGAAACTTTTATGTATGTGCAGCTGAATAGTCCGTGCAGATCAGTATTGAGAGTTTTGTCCAATTTTCTTGGATCTGTCTTCAGAATCTCCAAAAAATAGTATTTTGACCCTATTTAAGGAGTCTCAATCAAAATGCATCTCCTCCCAGGATTTGAAAGTTACACATTCGAAACTTATAGTGAATGGTGCAGCTGATAGTCGCGCAGTGCAGATCAGTATTGAGAGTTTTGGTCACAATTTATTTTCTCCAGTTTTTTATAAAATCGGTTTTTATTTCCCAAAAAATTGATAAATTTCAACTTTATTTCATACAAAATATTTTTGAGACCCTCAAAAAGTGCTTTCCCTGACCATGTATAACAGATAAAAAGACTACCCTATACTCGCAGTCGTCTATATTTTCATAAAAAAACAATTAAAATAAAATTGGGAAAATTGTTACTAGAGCTTCATTTGCGACGACCACCCCCTAAAAAGGGTTCTATAGCCAGAACAGACTTTTATCGGGGCTCATAACTTTTTATTGCTACAATAACAATATCATAAAAAATCTCTGGAATGATAGTTCATAATCTCGTGAACCACTTTTGTTGTAAATTTTCAAGATCGCATGTTGAACCAACCGGTAAATGAGATTAACCGGGAGCAATAAATTTTTTTTAAAAGTCGAATTTTTTGTTTGTCCTATTTCAGAAAATACTAAAACCCCCAACATAAGTTGTGAAATAGCATAGCAAAAAATGACTACGATCGTTTTTCAATTTTGATCCTAAAAATGTCTCGAATATACCGAAAAAGCCCATTTTTTGCCATTTTGGCCACGAAAAATCGAATTTTTTTTACATGTGATTTACAAAACTATTTTAACATGTATCACAGATTATTGTGACAATGAAGAAGAAAATGACTACGCCCGAATTAACAATGTCATTTTTTAACTCCCAAGAGCACGATTTGAAAATTATTTTTTAATCTCTATGTCATCCTATCGCGTTTTAAATAGCACCAAACGAATCGTAAGCATCACTTTTCTGGAATTTATATTATGAACTATCTTCGAAATATAAATCGTTCGGGCGCTAGAGATCAAAACATTTAATTTGTTTTGACACTCAGAAAAAATTCCAATGTTTTTTTGGGAAATTTTCGTATTTTTTTTTCAAATTTTGTGTTATTTATAACTAAACAAGTCTCGGCGAAGTCAAAAATCATAGAATCAGGTCGATAGTATTTCTGGTTCAAAAGATATGGACTGCATATAGAACCCTTTTAACCCTCAGCGTTGCTTTCTGGTCACGCGTGACCAGAAGCCCTTTATCGAAATTAAGGATCCTTAAGGGGGTTGACGACTCTGATTTAATAAAAGCCTTAGACGTATGAAAAATGCTCCAAATTGATACGGGGTGATAATTAAGTGTACTAAGAACCCAAATTGGGGTTACCCAATCATCAAAAAATATTTTCGAAATTTTCGCATTTTTTCGATTTTTTTCTAAGTATTTAAAAGATGAAGTTAAAAAATAATGTTTGCTCGAATTTGACCACTCAAACTTCAAAATATCGACTTTTTCATCAGTGTTTCAATGACTTTCTTTTGAGCCTACTTTCGAAAAAATCGAAGCACTTTTTTTTTCGGAAATTTTTTCGAAAGTGACCAAAAAAATCATATCTCGAGTTCTAGCTTGAAATTGCAAAAAAANTCGTTTTTGCCTTAAAATGCGAAGACCTCGATGAAATCTTGGCCAACCAGGGCTTTAAGGATATTATTGAGATTAGCCAGTTTGTAGATCTAGCCTTCAGCTTGCGTGAGAAATATGTCAAAACTTTTTGTGTATGCACACACTCCCTGACACATAAGTAATACAAAAGAACCAAAGCCAAAATGGTAAAACTATCTCCTCCCACGTTTTATGTCAAAATAATCTGGAATTTTGAGATAACTTGTAAAAGTGGTAGGCCAAACTTAATCTCGGTCAAAATTTCTAATTTCGCTCTATTTTTTCTAAAATATGCAGAAAACAACCTTTTTTGGCAATTATCCGTCGGAAAAACTATCTCCTCCATATTGTTCATGTCTGATTTTATGAAGACTTAAAGGCAATCAGAGTGCGCCAAATTGTTTCGGGATGTCAACAAAATCTATTTCCGTTCAAATCCACAATAATTTTTTTTCGAAATTTTCGCGTTTTTTCGAAGAATTTTTTCAGAATTTAGCTAAAAAATATTGTTTGTGAACATTTGACCACTAAAACTCCAAAATATCGGCTTGACATAAGCCAACTTTAAGTTCAGTGTTCCACTGGTTTCTTTTTAGCCTACTTTCGAAAAATCCGAGCACATTTTTTTTTGATTTTTTTTTTCGAAAAACCATATTTTCAAGTCTGCATCGAAATTTGGGAAAACATGCACTAAGATCCTTAGAAATGCAACAAGGTGTACTTCAAAAAATTGTGGGCCTGTTTTGAAACTAAACTTCGGAGGAGATAGATTTTTAAGTCAAAAATCGTGAAAAACGGCCAAAATCTTCAGTTTATTGGACCGCTAAGAAAAATGTCAACTTTTAAACAAATTTCGATATATGGTCTGGGAGGAGATAGATATTGAAATTTCGCGAAGTGACCTCCTGTTACGACTATCTGACGATTGGTGTAGTCATCAAAATCTGAGTTTGACCCAGACCTCGTCAAGCCCGCAAATTTTTGTGGCTTGGCTTGGAAACCAAAAAAATGTTGGTGGCTTGGCTTGGTTTTTTGCTTGGCTTGTTTTTTTTTTTGTTGGCTTGGGTTTTGGCTTGGTATTGGTCTCTGGCTTGGAATGTTCTTTTTGGCTCGGCTTAGTCTTTGGCTTATTTTTGGTTTTCTTGCTTGGCTTGGTTGTTGGCTTTGATTTTTTGCGAACAAAATTGAACAAAAAAAATGGGTCAAATTTTGAATGAACTCCATCAAATAACTCATGGGTGGATTTTAGAATGAAATAGCTTGAATAAAAAGTTGGTGATATTTTCGATGAATCATCACTTCCGGCTTGACAGGAAGTAAAATTCTAATATTTATTTAGCTAGTTATATTATAAAATTTTGAAAACTATTTTATTTACAATTAATGAGAGGCAGAAATGCATTACAGGGATGTCCATGTTCCTTTATTTCTGCAGAATAGACAAATTGGTACCCGCGCTGAACATGTTTTGCGTATTTCATGCACCGCTTCTTCAGCATTTTAACAGTAATATTTTCAAAATGATCTTTTATTTTTGAAGTTTTTCGAATTAAGTTCGAAAATTGATCATTTGTTTTAGAAATTTATCATATTAATAATATTAAATCAAAATGAGCACTCATTTCATACATATTATTTTCAAAATGATCTTTAATTTTTGAAATTTTTCCGAAAATATGTCAAAAATAAGTAATAAACTTTGGAATTTTCCGGAAACAATTCAGTTTTACGAGCGTTACATTAAAATATGTAAACCTGATACTAACTCAGTATTACTGAGTGCAAATATCAAGTCAGCCAATTTGATTCGTCGAGCGCCCGAGGCGCTATCACAACTATAATGCGCGAAATAAAAGCGCAGTCAAAAATTTAATTTGAATACAATTAATATTTTTGCCTTCCGGCATTATCAAATATGTCTACCTCAGAGACTACAAATATTTGAAATATTGATTTTTGAAAAAAAAGTACTACTTTTACCAACCTTATTCCTTGAATATACGGTCACGTGGTCATTTTGAGGCTATGGTGTAATAAGAAAAAGTCTTAGAATTTTTTTATGATCTGCCTCAAACGCTTTTTTTTGATGATTTAAATTTTTTTTGCCAAAATAATTACTGTAATACAGTAAAAATTTTCGAAAAAAAAACGCACAAACGTCAATTATCCAAATAGTCGATTGATCACTTCGTAAATTGTCATTCAACATGATTAAGGGTCCTAAATTGCGATTAAAGGCCATCAAGCCACAAAGGACACTACGGGAGTTAAATCGAAGATAAAATTACAAAAAATGATAACTTTTTCCTGAGACTCGAGTAATTCAACGTTTTTTTGGCAAAACTGGCAAGATACTCGACATCGTATCAGGTTATAGAGCCTGCAAATTCGATCCATTTAATCTCTTTAAAAAAGCCAAAAAAAATTGTGTCAAAAAAAATCGAAAAAAATAAAGCGAAATTTTGATCGCCACAATTAAGTGAGTACCAGCCGGAGGCTTTACCCCGGCACTCAAAAGCGACAGTTATTTTCTGCAATTTTTCTATTCCATAATTTAAAAAACCAAGCCAAAGACCAAGCCAAGCCAGAAAAACCAAGCCGAGCCAAAAAACCAAGCCAAGTCAAAGACCAGGCCAAGCCAAAAACCAAGCCAAGCCCAATACCAAGCCAAGCTATCTCTGGCTTGGCTTGGACCAAGCCAAGCCACACTTGCCGAGGTCTGCCCCTGAGGCAATAATCGAAAACAGCTCCCATTCATTAAAATTCAGACAATTTTCCAAATTAACTGCGATTCTCAAAACTTTCTGATATAAGCGCTAGGATCCTTGTTTTTTGAAAAAACGGGACTCGGGTTTAACCGCGGTTTATCAGATGGTTGGTACAATTGGGACTAAACTGACAAATGCAATCGCGAGCTCTAGGATAGATCTTTCATTTGTATTCCTCAGAAATGTTCCATTCCCACCAGGTTAGCCGTACCTGGCCTTCAAAATGTCAAAATTTACTCACACTACCCCTTCATGAATGACAGTTTTTTTATTTGAAATTTAATATAAAGTAGAGTAGTAAATTTAACCTGAAGGAAGTTCTTCCAAAAGGTGATCTTCAGGAATTTGATAGTCGGTTGATAATTCCAGTCGGTATCTTTTGTACCCAAATTGGTCTGATTCCAAATTATCTATTTAGACCAATTTGGGTACGAAAAAAGGTTTTCCTGCTTTTGTACCTAAATTGGTCTGAATGAAAAATGTTTTGTAAAAACCGCAACGTCATGATCATGCGTCATATGGGTGGTCGGGGAATTTCACCAACCGCACTGGAGCACAGTGATAGGCATAAATAATGCCGCATAAAGATATAGTAAATAACAATAATATCAGATCGATTGATCTATTAATTGCAATCGGATGGGATTAACTCATATCAAAATACATACCCCCTTAATCGGATCGAACTGGGAAAATGATCTGATCCAATAGTTTCAATACAATTCGATCTAATGCTGCCGAACCCCTAATTATGTCGAGCCTTCATCCGCCGTATAATTATAACTTATATTTTATAAGTAACATATTTAAACAAATCAAATCAACCTTAACTTAAGGACCTCGGTGCATTTTGGCAGATTTGCACTTTTTCAATTTTTTTTGTCTTCATGTCACATCGAAAGAAATATTTATTTTCATGAGTTAAATTTACAATATTATATTTTCATTGCAGTTAAAATTTATTTAAATTTTACGTGGTGAATGGGTTGGCTTACCAATTAGGCAGCTTCCGTGAAATATTTTTTTTTTAATTTTTATTTAAAGAGGGCTTACGGATGTGGGGCACGTAATTGAGATTTTCTCAGAAAACTTTTTTTGATTGCCCCATTTTGTAGAGAATTTTTTCACTGAGTTTTTTTTAAAGCCTAGCATTTTTTCTGAATGTTTTATTTTTTTCAAAAAAAAAGTAAGCTTGAGATTTTTGAAGGATTTTTGAGAAATTTGAAGTGAAAAAGGTACCAAATTTCGATCTGAAATTTACTTTGTCACCGTTTTCAAAATTGTGATTGTAGACACTTACTCGAAATTACTGCCAAAAAACGTTAAATTATTTCAATTTTTAGTTTTTTTTAATTCAAAAAAAGTTCAGGAATTTCAACAAAAACTAGAAATTCACAAGTCGTTCCTGAGACTTTGTGGAGAGGAAATTGGAAAAAAGGCGACCGTTTTAAACCTTAATTCAGCCTTTGCGGTGAATTTGAAGCACAAATAAAAAAATTTTTACTTTTTTCAAGGAGGAGTAGGCTTTTGCGTGATGGTCCCAAATTACGCTGTTTGACCACTGAGGCAAAATTTGAAAAAAAGCGACCGTTGTGAATGGGTTATTATCTTTTCATTCTAATTGCAAATATCAATTAAAGTGATGAGAAGATGAATGAGGAGTAGGCTTTTTTAGATGCTTTTAGGGCGCTACTAAAAACACATTTTTTGAGGATAGGTTGAGGTATCAGATGCTCCTGAATAGTACTGGCACCTTCCGTTAAGAGTGACTACGTATTTTGGAAAAAAAAATTAATTATTTCTTGAGCCAGGTTCTGCAGAAACTTCACTTTGAAAATGTGTAAAAGAGCCCAAATTATCGTGCCTCACATCCTTAAGTATATTTTGCGCCAAACCGTATTTTCATTCAAAAAAGTATGATTTCAGAGTATAAAACAAGAGCGAAGAAACAAAACGAAAGCATATTTTAAATTATAGTGAAAGTAGCCATTCCCAATATTTGCAGATAAGGACTCCAAAAAAATCTTAGTTTGAAATTTTTGAACAAGAATTGAGCAAAAATTTTTTCAAAATATTTCTAATTATTTTTGGACCAACAATCACTAAACCATGTCATATGGTTTTTCCAAAGAGCATATAAAAATAATGTGGTCACCTAGATCGAAAAGTCCTACAGTTAGCCCATTTTGATAGAGTTTTTTCGATTGATTTGAAACACATAATGAAAAAAAAAAATCTTTGAACTAAAAAATAAGGGCAATTGTTATTCATCATAGGTTTGGAACTTTTATCGCAAAATATTACTCATAATTTCCTCGAATCTCGAAAAGTTAAAATTCGAACTTCAAATTTTCTTTAAAAGCCATCATGCAAAATTTCGGCTAATACACAAAAGAGTTGCCTGGATTATGAATCATCCACTTTGATGGCATATATTGAGAAGAATATATCCAATAAATCAAGTGAAAAGTTTCTTCATCAAGAGCCATATCGGTATCTGCAAATGACACCGAGGCCCTTAAGAGTGTTGGGTGTCGACCTGATTTGACCTTTTTACGACAGCTATTTGTGATAACTAAGCCAGAGTGGATATCATCAAAACTTTTTGGCATCTTGAATAAAACTTTCCGGTTGATTTACTAATAATTACAGTTAAATTGATACAATCCCACCTGACGCCGACACCATACGCTTTTAAAAAGGCTTTCCTAAAAACACTCCAATACGTAATTTTCTCCTTCTAATTATTCACCATTTTTTTTTATTTTTTGTGCCAGGCTCCAGATGAACCTCCACAATAATGACACCAAAAACGATCTTACTTCCTTAGGATATTTGCTTTTGGCGGACAAAAAACGCCAAAAAAAAATAAAAGTACAAATTTGAACAACTTGATATATTTGGAGGACCTTCAGGGCAAAAGGTAATCTCACTCCACCAGTTTGAACAGATATAAAGTTTTAAACTTATACTGCATAAAAGCCAACAGACTTGTTTTTACAATGAACTAGAGAAGTTTTTTTTATATTTAATGCTTTGGCGTTCTTTTGGGAAGCCGTTGTCAACTTTTCATTTTTTGAGCTTTAAATTTTTTGACAAAATCTGTAGAAAAACCAGAAAAAATGCATCCAAAAAAAATAATATTTCATTAACGTAAAAAATCAAACACTTTTAAAAGAGGATTATTGGAGTTTAGGCCAGGTTTAGCACGGTAACCCGTAAAAGAAAAAAAATTAGACGCAATTTACAATTTAATCATAATAACATCAATAATTTTGTTTCGGTTTTTTCGCGCTTTTTTGGCCACCAAAAGCAAACTTCACAGTAAACAACAATAATGATTATGTGTTAGCTATTCTTTCGGAAGCAACTGGACACAAAAAAATAATGAAAAAATGATTGAAAAATGGAAGGAGAAAACATACGTATTGAGAGTGAATTTTAGGCGAGCTTTTCTTAAAAGCGTAGGCATGTTCGCGTAGGTGAGATTGTATCAGATTATTGTTAAGTTAGGAAAATTCACCGTGACAGAGTTGTTGTTTTCAATGATACATAGTTTTTTGAGGATATTCAGGCTCTGCTAGTTTATCCAAAAATGCTTCGTAAAGGTTCAAAATCTGCGACAACCCACCACCTTAAGAGGGTATGCGGACTTCTGATATTGACCATTTTCTCGGTGAAATATACTTGAACTAACAGTTTAATCGGAAAACCGAAACATGGTAATCTGTGAACGTATATATCCTTAATCTTGCGAAGAAGTACATTACAAATTATTTTTGACCCATTACACCAATAGGTACAGTATCGTAACAAGGTGACATTTCCAAACTACAAAAAAACTATCTCTTTCCCCAGACGGTATATCAAATCCGGCTCCAAATTTTCACAGATTACGTAACGGTAGTATGCCAATTCTTTTCTTGTCGGTTTTTTTTTTGATTCTGGCGACGAAACATTCTAGACGCCCAAAATAAACCGTCGATTTCTTCACTTCAGACATCAAAATCTATCTCCTCCTTTAGGATATATTTTGCCAAAATGGCTCAAATTTTTATCATGTATTTTTAAGAACAATTGTAAAGAGGGATCACGCGGGTTTTTTGCCAATTTCAGCTAAAAACTCGAAATACGTTTTTTGGTCATTTTTCCAAAAAATTTTCCGAAAAAAAAAAAAGTGCTCGATTTTCTCGTAGGTAGGCGCAAAAGAAAGCTAGTGAAACACTGATTGAGAAAGTTGGCTTACGTCAATTTTTTGAAGTTTTAGTGCGTCAAATTCGAGCAAAACGTTATTTTTTAACTCATCTTTTAACAAAATACTTAGAAAAAAAAATCGAAGAAATGACCGAAAATACGATTTTTTTTTGATTATTTGGTTCTCAGTGACACTTAATTATTCCCCCGTATCAATTTTGGAGGCCCTTAAGGCCTTTATTAAATCAAGAGTCGTCTACCCCCTTAAGGGGGTTCTATAGGCAAAATGGACTTTTTGAATTACTTATTCTCTCGGCATAAGACATAGGAAGTGAATAAAACCACTGATTAAAGTTAGTTCGCTTAATCTCTGAAAACGTTGAATCATATTTTTAAGATTAGCATGTTGAACCAACCGGTAAATGGGTTATACCCAGGAGCAAAAATTTCTTGAAAAAGCTGTATTTTTTTTTCGTCTATTTAGGAAATGTTTCAAAATTTGACATTATCTGCCGAAATTCAAAGGCGGAAAAACTGTTGTTCATTTTTTTTAATTTTCTCACTAAAAAAAAACGGTATTACAAGCTTGGCGAAAAGGACTGTTTTTTTGCTATTTTGGCCACGGAAGTTGTATTTTTTTTCCATGCTACATGGCAAAATGTTTTTTTTCCCAGTTTGCCACTATAGTTTTTTTGTAATAATTGTTAACAAAACTGTTGTGCCTGATTTGACGATATTTCATTTTTAACTCCCGGGGAGTACGATTTGAAAATTTATTTTTGACATTCCAATTCGTCAATCATTTTTTTTAAGACCAAACGATCGTAAGTTAGTTGAATTGTTTCTGGAAACGGTATTTATAAACTTATGGCCAAAATATTCACCCGTTCGGAGCGCTTAGAGCAGAAAAAGATTTTTTCATTTTCCGACACTCAGAAAAAATTTTAATATTTTTCCGGAAAATTTTTGTAATTTTTTTTACGATTTTTTTGAAGTTTATATGACTAAAACCAGGTTGAGTTCAAAAATCATAAAATCAGACCGCTAGCTCTTTTAGTTCAAAAGATTTTACGACTTTGCCATCAGTAACATATACTCAGAATAGCTTGTTTCAAATTTTATGAAAAAAATTCCAGAAATGTTAAATTTGTTTCAAATTTTTATTCTTTATATAAATTAAAACCATCTACGTGGAGATCAAAAATTCTAAAATCAGTCAAATAATTTTCAGTACAAAAGATATTGGCTGCCTATAGCAACCCCCTTTAAGGCAGAAACCAAAGCGTTCCACTGTATTTTAAACATCTGTCGTCAGGATGAGGAAGAGTCGTTACAATTTTTGAATTTCAGTATATTTTTAGATAATTGTCTGAATTTGATTTCGCTTTTTCACACAATGTCATCAGCGGGGAGATATCAGAATTTTAAATTTTCTGTTCACTAATAATTGTTTTAGGAAAAACTTCGGGCATGGGAAATTCATTTTTCAGGTACAGATTAAGCATTATTGCTCCAGATTAAGAAAAATTATACGTTTAAAATTTCCTGATTTCGGTATATATTTTTTCCCAAGGGAAACTCCATCTGAAAAAACGTTTACTATTCTCTCGTAGGCGTGTTTCGAATCCCATACTATTGTTCTTACTATTGTCTTGAGTATCATTATAGGCAAGGGTGCTTGATATTGGACCGCTAAATGGTTGATCGGTGTGTATCACTCAAGCAATCCTAAGACAATTATTTATACCACAATCAGTGGGATTCGAACGCCGCCGCTATAGGATAGTAACGTTTTGGAGATGGAGTTTCGTTGGGAAAGGATATTAAGCCGTCCAGTTAATTTCATTTTCGAACACTGTAATCAAAAAATTGAGGAAAAAACAATTTTTTGAAATTGATAGCAAAAGAACAAATATATCGTTTTTATTTCGATATTTGAATTTAGTTTTTTGATTACCACTGTTCAAAGTTCAGGTTAGCTCAAAAATTCGACCATCTCACCGTCTGAGAATTTGTTTGAAATATTTTCGAGATTTTTTTAGTTTTTTTTGATGGTTCGTAAAGCTTGAATGCAGGCTAACTGGTTCAAGTAAAATTTAAGGTCATCGATCTAGGCGTTCAAAAGATACAGCATAAATACTAAGAAATACTGGGAAAAATCAGGAATTTCGGAAATTTAAATTTTCGTCAAAATCCGAATTTTGTAGCAAAACTGATAACAAAATTTTGAAAATGCAGCAAAAAGTTAATTTTCTACCCATATTATTGGGTCTCGAGATACAGTTAGGATGATTTTGATGGTAATTCAAAAAATTGGGAGAAATGAAGCGGTCTGATTTGAAAGTAATTATCATTAAGGCTAAATCAGGAATTCTTTCATTTCGAGTTGTTGCATCAGGTAAATTAGGGATAAGTTCAAAGCGATGTGGTTAAACCAGGTGGATCAAAATAGACTACTTCAATGTTTAGGGTGGTCGTCGCATTTTAAGGGGTTTCGATAGCCAATTGTCACCACAAGTACAAATTCGTTGGACCAAACTTTTACCTCTCTTTGATATATTTAAACAAAAATCTTGCATCCTAAATAAACATTCGAATTAACGGATGGCTCTGTCCAATTCAGAAAGTGCACAAAAGTGAGGAAATATTTTTCAAAATGTATCTCTCCCTTTGAGTTTTCAAGGTTTAACAATGATTTCAGTTTTTAAATTAACCGGACAGAACGTGAGGCAGACCGTAAGGTGAGTTTTTGAGAAATTCTTTGATTTTGGCTTTCAGAATCACCAAAAACAGTATTTGGACCCTATGTTAACTAGAGCAAAAATCAGTTTTTGGTTGATTTCTAAAGCCAAATCAAAAAAAAAAATTCCAAAAAACTTTACCTTGGCGGTCTGCCTCACGTTCGTTTCCGGTTAATTTAAACATGAATCATTGTTGAACTTAAAACCTCAGGTGAGGAGATACATTTTGAAAAAAATAATTCCGTCACTTTCTGTAGCACGTTTCTGATTGGCGAGCCAATCCGTTAATTTGGATTGTTTTTAGATCAAGATTTTTGTTTAAATATATCAAAGAGACGTTAAAGTCTGGTCCGACGATTTGTACTTTTTGCACAATTGGCTATTAAAAACCCTTAAAAATGCGACGACCACCCCCTTAAAACGCCATCGAAGAATATTCCAAAGCATCCCTCAAAATTCCATTTCAGCAAAAGTTACCAAACCATCTGTTTTGTTAACAACCAAGTAGTACCTTAACCCGTGAGCACAGAGCCACAATTGTGGCTCTAGCATACCTAAAATTCATTCAAAAATGCAAAAACGGGATCGTAGAATCTTTTCTTTTCAAACACATTATAAAGAATTTTTGGATTCGGTTCCGAAAAAATAATTTGAAATTTTTTTTCGAATGTTTTTTGGTTCCGAATTCGGGGTGTTGATTGTAAGGATTTTTCGGCCTATGTTTAACTTCCTGAAAAATTATTCAGAACTAGACATAAAATACAAATGTGAGATTAGCCAGTTTTTAGGAAAGCGTTTTGTGCATGCATAACAGTTTAATACAAATATATTGGTATCTAGGGCAGATATTTTTTCGAAGTGAAATTTCTAAATTTCAACTTTTCAAGTATCTCATGAAAAAATGTAATTATTTATAATAGTGAATATATATAAGCCAATCAAAAGCTGTCAACGCAGTAGTTGTACTTCATTTACATATTACTTTGAAATAATTAAAAAAAAATGTAATAATTCGGTTTATAGGGAAAAATAAACATTTTTTAATTCGAAAATTTATGATTTTTCCTCAAAAATTTTTGACTTATTTATAAATAACTTTTGATTATATGAGATATAAATGAAAGCGGACAAAACGATGACGTAAACAGATACTTGTGCATCGTTTTCAACGGAAAGGTTCACTTGGAAATACAACTGTGACGGTGTTTCACGTGATATGGTATCTTTGCTTTCTCATATAATTTTCTAGAACTAAAATTTAAAATTCTAGAATATAAAATGTGGCGGGTTCCGAAAATATTACCTCTCAAAACTTCCTTATGCAGAAAAAATTGAACTTCCAACTGGCCGTAAGCTTTTCTGTAAACAACATTCAAAGTAGAGAGCCACAATTGTGGCTCTTGGTTGCCTTGGCTTGAACTTTTTTTTTATATGCTCACAAGGGTTAAGGGAGTGGGTTTGTCGCTGATTTGGGCCTCTCCAATGGTCATTTCCCGCCAAACTTAGCAAACAGTGATATTCAAAAAACATTTGTAACTAACAGAAACACTCTTCGCGGTAATTTTGAATTTAACAGTAATTTTTGATTACAATTCTCACCTACGCCGACACCTACGCTTTTAAAAAGCCTTTCTTAAAAAGACACGCAGTTGATGCTTACTCCTTTCAATTTTCATCATTTTTTATTATTTTTTTGTGTGTCAGGCTCCGGAGAAGCCTTACAAATAATGCCAAAAGCGCTTTTGTTTTAAAATTTTGCTTTCGGGCGCCCAAAACAAGGGCAAAAAAACGAAAAAAAAATTATTGAATTTATTTATGATTTTGGAATGAAAGTGCGCTCATTTTGTTTTCTTGACCGCTACCGATTTAAAAAAATTGCACCCCAAATCCTTAAAAGTGTTTGTATTTTACGGAAAAATTATTTTGAAGCATTTTTCTGGTTTATAAATTTTGTCAAAAATTTAGGTCAAAGTGAAAAGTTGCCATGCCAACCCAAGAGGACCGCCCAAAGCAAAATTTCAAAAAAAACTCTCTAGTTTATTGTCAAACAAGTCTTTCTGCTTTCAGATGCATATGAGTTCGAAACTGTATCTCTCAAACTGGTGGAAGGAGATAGTTTTTTGCCTGAGCCTCCCAAACTGACCATTTCAAACAATTTGGGCCTAAAAAATGAAAAATTGGACATGGCCCACAAGAGGACGCCGAAGCCAAAATTTTCGAAAAAAATTCCTAGTTTATTGTTAAACAAGTCTTGTGCTTTCAGAATGAAGTATATAGTCGAAACTTATCTCTCAAACTGGTGGAGGAGATAGCTTTAGCCTGAGCCTTCCCAAACTGACCATTTCAAAATTTTAATTTTTGGTTTTTCGCGTTTTGTTTCCGCTGAAAAAGCAAAATTTTAAAACAAAAGCGCTTTTGCATTATTCGGTTAAGGCTTCTTCCGGAGCCTTGAACGACAAAAATATAAAAAATGAAAAAATTGAAGGAGTAGGCATCAACTGCGTGTCTTTTTAGGAGGCTTTTTAAAAGCGTTAGGTGTCGGCGTGGTGGATTGTATCAATTACTGTTAAATTCAAAACATTTTACCGCGAAGGTTTGGTTCTTGTTTAGTTACAAATGTTTTTTGGATATAACTTTCTGCTGTTTGGCGGAAACTGACCTTGGAAGAGGCCCAAATCATCGACACCCACTCCCCTTAGTGAACAGGGGACTAATTCTGGAAGTAAATAAGTAGGAAGAGCGTAGGTTCCGAGCAAAGAATGTCGCTAAGAGGGGAAAATAAGGTCCTAAAGTTTAGGGATTTCTTATTGACTTAAAAATGGGTTCCCTTGAATTTGAGAGATAACTTTTTTAGACCAAAGATTATCTGTAAACAGTGAAAGTTAAGAGGGATATCTGCAGATTTGGGACATATTCACGGTAATATAATCTGAAAAACTATAAGCTTATGAGAAAAAAAACCGAAAATGCTTATTTGTAAGATCTTATCCCTAAATCCTTGCGAAAAGTACATCCCAAATTATTTTTGACCATTACACCAATAGGTACAGTATTCTAACAGGTGACATTTCCAAACTGCAAAATCTATCTCCTCCCAGACGGTATGATCAAATTTGAGTTCAAATTTTCACAGATCACGTAACGGGTAGTATGTCAATCTTTTAAGGCGAGTTTTATTGATCCGGCGCCTAAACAATTCTAGAACCGCCAAATAACCGACGATTTTCACAATTTCAGACTTCAAAAATCTATCTCCTCCGAAGATATATTTGCAAAATGCTCAAATTTTTATCAAGAATTCTCCAGACATTTTGTAAGAGATATAATGCGAGCTTTTTGGCCAATTTTCCAGCGAAAAGTCGAAAATATGATTTTTTTTGGTCATTTTCTAAAAAATTTCGAAAAAAAAGTGCTTCGATTTTTTCGAAAGTAGGCTAAAAAGAAAGCCAGTGAAACACTGAAGAGAAAGTTGCTGTCAGTATTTCTTGAAGTTTTGTGCGTCAATTCGAGCAAACGTTATTTTTTAACTTCATCTTTTAAAAATACTTTGAAAAATACTTAATTAATCACCTCGTATCAATTTGGAGGCATTTTTAATGCCTCTAAGGGCCTTTATTTAATCAGACAGATTATACCCCCTTAAGGTCTGAAGTAAAGTTCAATTTCTGGACCGTAAAAATTAGTCCCTAAAATTTCACTTTTAACTTTAGACCTTAAATTAGATTAGCATTAAAAATCACGATAGCGCAGTAGTGAGATACAGCCCAAACTAGCATGAGCATGAGCTTAACTCCTAGATTATAATGAAATACAGCCATCGCTCCTAACGGCAAACTTAACGACCTAAAAAAGTGTTCCAGTTAGGGCGCACGGTGCGCGCGCGCCCCCTTACTTTTGCTTTAGATTGCTACATTTACAGATTAAAATTCTTTATTTGTGATTAAATTTCGAAAGTAAAGAAAAAGTTTTTGTGTATAAACATAATTTATGTTACACAAGTCAAATACCTGCGATCAGTTTTTGTATTATTTTTTTTAAATTTTATGAAGTTTGAATCGTTTTTTTTTCTTGTTTCAATTTCTCAACCGCTCAACCTGTGGTTTAATGCGTCAAAATTGGTGGATTTTCTTTCAAAAAACCTTGTGGAAATTCGGCGGGATTGTTTAGGATTTATCTCGTAGTTGTAAGCCCTCAATGCTAATATGAGTTATTCCAATGATATTTGTATCACGTTTAGTTTTTGTTTGAATATAATCTGTCCTGAATGCATATCCTTTTCCCAACGAAATTTTCCATTCTCAAAAAACGTTTACTATATCTATAGCGCGTGTTCAAATCCCACTATGTTGTCTTAAAGACTTAATGGTTGTCTTGAGGTATGATTATAGCGCAAGGGTGCTTGATTTTGGACTGCTAAATTGATCGGTGTGTAATCACTCAAGCCAAATCACTAAGACAATCACTTAGGACATATTAGTGGGATTCGACACGCGCTATAGAGATAGTAAACGTTTTGAGATGGACTTTTGTTGGGAAAAGGATATAATCTAGAATTAAAAATGTAATAATCATAAACAATTTCACTCATATTCGGAATATAACTATTCCTCTTTAATATGTTTCAAACGCCATAATTAATGGGAGCAATTTTGAAAACAAAAAAATAAGATCGTTTAAGAAAAAAAAATTCTGCTATTCCTGATTTTTGGGGCCTTCCATAGATATATTCTTATAACTTTTACAATTAAAAAATTGATTGTTTTTACAATATTTCTATTCATCATCAGGTATTAATTTAAAAACAGGACGAAAAATTTAGACGGAAAAGGTGACACGAAAACATATTTGTTAAAAAACGGGCTATCCAGATTGTACCAAATTTAAAAGCAATAACATATAATGTATAAGTGTCAAAAAGCCACCTTTTTTACTGTTACCTGTTTAGGGGGACCACATTTGACGACTCCAAAAAGTGTTCCAGGGAGCCGATGACTGTAAGGAGTTTTAAGTCAAAAATTTGCAAAACGTCCGTACTCGTACCGAAGTTCATACATAATTTGACTTTAAAAATACAAGAAATAAAAAAAATATTCTTAAAAAACCGAATTGTACTCAGAACTATTTTCACTAGAGTATCAGTTGTAAGGCTTAAAAATAACGAAATTTTAATTTTTGGGCGTTCCCGGGTCGCTATAATTCTTATTATCATAAACACCCATAAAATTTGATTTTTTTGCAACAAAATCAAATTTTTTAGAAGATAAATTGAGTTTGGTGAACCCCAGTAACAAAATTATAGTGCTCTCAAATGTTATGGGATCAAAGACAGATGGATCAAGCGATTATTATATATCAGATATAACCCCAGTATTGCTTTTAATTATGAACTGTGAAAACATTTTAATTCAAAATTATTATGAAAATTGTTTGCGAAATTGATTACAGTAAATTACTGACTAAAATAAAACGGAAATTCTGAGTAAGTTGAATAATTTTTCACGTCAAAACATTTGATGCCTTCTGCTTTTCATCATTATTTTTCTGTTTTGTGTCGGTTTCCTGTATTTTGCAGAATAAAAACCTAACACACTATTATTTTCAAGAGTTTTACAGGTTAAAAAATTATGCGGATTACAGCGGAAATGATTGAAAATGGCGAATTTTTTTTGACGAAAGATTTTGGAGGGCGAAATAATTACATTTCATAGTGGCATTTAAGGTGGAGGTTAAGTAATTAAAGATTAGTAACTGTATTTTCTTATTTTGTGTACCAAGTGTGTTGTTTACCATAAGTGATATATATTAGATTAACCTTTTCAAAAGTCAACTTTTTTTTAAAATTTAGGATTATGTCCAAACCTAAATTAACCGGTGCAATCTTTAAATTTCTTTCACTTTCAGAAAACTTTTCAAATTGGGAAGTTCCAATTATTTCGGGTGTTCACAAAATAACTTGTGGTTTCTTAGTAATCCATAACTCGAACTTTTTTTTGAATTTCAGGGCAACTGATTAATTTGACTGACATTCCTCAGATTAATTTTTTTTGACCTTTTGAAATGACGAATTTCTCAGGGGGGAATTTAAGGAGTGGGTGGTCGGTTTTTGGTACTTTTTCAGTCACGCCTCAGAATAATCCAGGGCAGTTATGATAATCTGAGGATACTCGTTTGTAGATTCTAGCGCGCTTAGATTCTGCTGCCGTCTATACGATTCCATATCTCAACTTAAATTTTTTATATCCACACCAAAAATAATGATGTGGCCACAGTTGTTCGCATCCGCATAGGACACCTATTGTTTTTTTTTTCAAATTTATATCTAATTTTTAGACCCCACATACAACGCGTTTGAACATTCACACTGAGAAACGAGAACAAACATATATTTGGTCCATTTTTTTGAATTTCCGTCTTGTTATTCTCTAGAATGTTCATTTACGCTGATCTTTAACGATTTTTTCGGACTTCAACTCTATTACTTTCAGAAGGATGGTTCAGAATATTGCCCTATTGTGACTAAGGTAGAAATATATTAAAAATGTTTATTATCTTTATATCAAGAATTAGTTAGGTTTTTCACGCCGATTTTGATTCAGATCTAAAACGTGTATCAAACGGGCTTGTTATCAGAAAAGATAGTCGGACTTACAAAGAGGTGACAAAATCGTTCTGGTTGGCCCTTCTTATTTTTCGATGTAAATAATCTTGGACTAAGGCTGAATATAATAGCCTGTATATTTATATCGCGTCCAAACGGCGCTCGAGCTCCAAAAACTACTTTTACTTGATTTTTTTTAAAACTGCGAATCATTTTCTCATCTGGAAGTAAAAAAAATAAAGTAAATCACCATTTGGTAATTCACCGACACAATTTGCTTTGAAATTACAACTCTATACATGTAAAAATTGCATTAAAATTTCAAATTAAAAAGCTTTCAATATATTTTTTATGGGAAAATGTAAATATTTATGCAAAAAATTGTCAATTTTGGCGAAGAAATGATGAAATTTTTCTCTAATTTTTTCGATTTAAATAAGCTAAAGCGTCTAAATTTCATTCGAAAATATTTGATCGATTTTTCGAAAATGGTGAAATTTTAATAAGAAAAGTTAACATTCACTAAAAATTAAAAATATGAATGGAAACTGTAAATGTAACCCCTAGAATTCACAGAAAAAAAGTTCCGCCCTAGGCCACCAGATCCGATATACGGCTTTACTTTGGACGTTGTTTACCATAAACTCAAGTAGTTGAAGCTCCAATTACTTTTGCAATAGGAAGGTTTGAAATTATATTTGCAATTAATCATTGTAAAATTCTAGAATTTTGATTTTAGTTCTAGAAGAATATAGTTTGGAAACCTAAGGTGGTAGCAGATCACGTAGATACGTGTCCATTCGTAGAGGTTTCACCAAATTTTATTTTTATGGGTACCAACGCAAAGGTATTTGCCTTACGTCACACTTTAATCCAATAAGATCAATTAGATCCCTTTTACACTTTGGCTTAGAATTGCGTAGCCACTACTCCTTTTTAACGTGTGATTTTAAGGTTGTAGCGCTACGCATTCTTAAGGCAAAGTGTATTTAAAGGATACATGTATATCATCAATCAAAAAGTTATTTTTTAAAAAAGTTAAATCCACATGATGAAAAAAATCACGAATTTCTAGAAAAAATGGTTATTTTTCAAAATAAACAGATAAATACCCCACTTTTTATTATTATTTTGAATATAGTAATCAAGTGACAGTTTGTTGAATAATTTTTTATTGATTACATTAATTTTTATATAAAATTAATTTTCCATTGGATACTTAAATCGATTAATTTTGAAAAATCACTTCCAAAAAAATGGACGATTTGTAATAAGCGAATTTTCAAAATAAAAAATCGGTTTAGTGCTCAGCTATTCTTGTAGGAGAATTTTTTCTGGTCATTTTAAGACCTAGGATTTTTTTTTTATGAAAAATTTAAAAAAAAAAATCGATGTTAAGGGTCAATTTTTCGTGGATTTTACGTAGTATGTGATTTCGTTCTAGCGAAGCCGTCTGAAGTGCTAGAGGCTGATTTTTGGCCAGTGGAAATTTAAGCGTTTTTCGGTTACCCATTTTTGCTTGAGGGTCGGCGACCATCGTTATAGATTGTTAGTACCTCCAATAAGAATCGGAAGGGTCAACTTCTTCATGAACGTATTAGCAAACTATGGGTCATTAATGTACTGAAAGGTCGCTAGAGAGGCAAAAACTTTATTATATCTGTGCCCAAGATACGGAATGGAATTTTAATGTTAAGCTGTTTGGCGTGCACAAAACTGGCTCATCTACATTTGTATTTTTGGTGTCTAGTTTCGAAATTATTTTTCGGTAAACTACGGGAAAACATCTTCAAAAAAATCAACACCCTAATATTTTGAACCAAATATCTAAAAAAAAAAATGAGTCATTTTTTTTTGGATCACCGCCAAAATTTTATTTGTATTTTGGAAAAAAAATTCTGTGACATTTATTTTGGCCGTATTAGAAGGTTTTAGTGTCGGCTTGAGCAAAGATATATCGGCTCTGTTGATTCCCAAGTGTTAACGAAATATTATCAGGTTTTATAAAAATGAAATTCATTATTTTTCATTTTTTATATCTAATTGATAATGAAAATTAATTTTGAATTTAAAATTTTCTTTTTCAAAATTCAACATTTATTTCAAAATCAGAATTTTAATAGAAATATGTTAAAAATTATTTGTATGATATTTTTGTCAATTTAATAAGGGTCGATGCATTCGAATTAAAAAACTTTGGCTCTACAAAGGTCGCGCGTAAAATTTTTAAAGACATTTTGCAGTATTTTTAAAAATTGTTTCATTAAAGAACTTACCCTAACTTTCCGTATGAAAACTTTGAAATTTCTACATGTTTATTTCGGAATTTTTGAATTCTTTGAAACTTCCAAACTCTACAGGTTTATAAGATTATTCAGTTAGCCGGGAAGTGCCTCCAAAATCTAAATACATCCTGTATTTCAAAAACCTAAAACATGCTCACGCAAAACGTTGGTTTCTAAAATTTAAAAATATATCTTTAACTTCGTAGACTCGACTTAAAAATAAAAATGTTCTAGACTTTAAGTTAAATAATAAAGAAAAACCGAAATGTCACTACTTGCCAGAAATCGAGTCTACGAGTTACATGGCCAACCTCAGTATATAAAAATATATCTGTTGAGTATCTTATCTTCAGAATTTTTTGAAGATTTAAAATGCTAGCTTAAGGGTTAGTGGTCCAGCAAAAAGTTGGCTGAAAAAAAATGTATATAAACTAAAATCGAACAAAAAAAAGTTGGTCGGGGTCTCGCTGCGCTAATTCTGGTGTCTAGCGCCCTTAGAGGCATATTGTAAAATAGCCTCGATATTCGTCTGGGTTAAAATAAAAAGAAAACTACTTGGAATTAACTTACAAATAAATGCAAATGAATCTAGGATTACGTCTTATCTCT
>SCLH01000603.1:224366-311539 GCA_004367855.1 Oikopleura vanhoeffeni
GACTTATTTAAGAAGTTCCCTCAAGATCATGGCCGTGTTTACTCTAAATATTTTCATCCGCGCTTTAAATGAGCACAAAAAACTGTTTGGTTGCTATTTTGAGTGCTCGGAAGAAAATACTACTCCTTCCCTGGATTTTTGACGCAGGAACCTAAAAACTGGTATGAATACGGATCTAAAAGATACGGGCAGGCCCCGAGGTCCACAATTTGCCATTTTTGTATTCTCGTTTTTTTGGAAAACAGACGATTCAAATCTCAGAACAATTCCAAAATGTTGAATAAAGGGAAAGAAATATTTCTCAAATCGCGATAACAAATCTATTGTTTCATGACAACATTGTCATTGACAATTGAAAATAAAAGGACTTTTATCAACTTATTTTTGTCCATATTTTCAGAAAAAATATTTTACAAGATAATTCTAGAAAATTTTCATGTCCGAGTCTCTAAATGCGCCAGTACATCCCTTTAAATAAGAATCCATATATTTAATTAATTTATGTCGCAGAAGGGACCCGGAGCAAAATGAAGCAAAAAGTTTGACAGATTTTAAATTTTTGTCAATTACAGTTCATAACCTCAAAATAATTGCAAAGGTCAACTTCAAAGTCATCGCAATCGCTTTGAGAATTAGTTTACCAAGACGATTTCCGAAGTCAACTTTCTAATGACGGATCTATCCATCATTGCATGCCCGGTAACTTAAATCTCTCCATTTGCCTTTTAGAAAAGATATAGGGGAATAAAGCATTTAACTTACTCGGGCATCACGGATCGAGAATGCCCTATTGCACACTTTGGGACTATCTCCGCACTACTACTAAAAAGACAATACGTTTTCCTAACAGTGCCGGGAGTATTCACAAACGTGGAATAGGATATAGGCATCATGGTCCATTACATGATACACGTGGGGCGACTTAGAGGGTGAAACTAATTTTGCTCTATTTGCCTCTCGTCTAGATAATTGAACCATTAAGTGTGATTTAAGATTGAAATGACTTCGTCATCTCAACCATAAATTCTAGTGATAATGTATGTCATATAAATTTTCAAAAACTTTTCATCAAAGTTATATTTTGACAGTTCAAAATCTTTGGATATTGATATCAAAGACAGGAAACTCCACTTAAGTTTACATTAGAACGGACTTATATTTTAAAATTTACCAAACTTTGGTAACGATAAACGGACCGATTCTTTCCCTGATAATCATTAATTTGACGTTATCGGGTTACTGAGTATTATCAATTTTCTCGCATGCGTTAATTTTCAGAGGATTCCGCATATTTTTTCAAAGATTCAACCTTGTGAGCACTAAGATAAATACTATAATGGCTCTAGCATACTGAGATTTAAGTGCATTTAAACCATCCTAAGAAGGGCAGAAAAAATCTTAGGAATCAGTTTCTTTCATACACAATTGAGAAGTATAGCGGCGATTTTGGATTATAGTTATTTCGTTATTTTTTAACCTTGTAGAACTCGAATTTATGCCAACGGCGGGTCGCCAAACACCATTTACATCGCATTTCACGACGATTAGATATTATGACAAGATCATATAATAAAGTGTATCGATACACCTATTGAAACAATAATGACGTTGTGCGCTTTTGTTTGAAATATGTTTTCACTGTATGTACAGTGACTTATTTTTTGCATTAATAAAATTTTTAAAATCACAAAAATTAACTTTCATCGTGATCAAAAAATTCTAAGAAATTTTTTTCCTATGTTAGTATCATATAGCCGAAATTGATCACGTGACCGTATATTCAAAGACAAATAAGGTCGCATAAATAGTACTGTTTTTTTTCAAAAATTGCAGTTAAATCACATTTTGAAAAAAGTGAAGAAGGTTGTTAGAGAATTTTTGAAGACTTTTCTAATTACACCAAAGTTCAAAACGATCACGGACCATTCAAATTATGGAAAATTAGGTTTATTGGTGAAATTAAACAGAATATGTATCAAGATACGCCGAATTTTTTTTGCCAA
Organism: Oikopleura vanhoeffeni; assembly: GCA_004367855.1. NCBI lineage: Eukaryota > Metazoa > Chordata > Appendicularia > Copelata > Oikopleuridae > Oikopleura > Oikopleura vanhoeffeni. Next base: position 226,370 of record SCLH01000603.1, read on the forward strand.
TAACACCTTATATAGAGTTTTGAACATATAATATTTTCCGAACCCACGTCACTGATCTTATTTTTCGAGAAATAGGAACTTTATGCTACTGACATATCTCAACCCTTATGTTTTGAATTACTTTCGTCACCTGATTTATTTTCGGCTCTTCGGTATCAATAATGGGAAAAAGTCTTAAAAAAAGCCAAAGTTCATCCCAAAGATTATTTGATTTGTAATTTGAAGAAGTTTTATCAAATTACCGTATATCACTTACTATGTTTTTTTCAAAAAAGTACTCAAAGGTATCTCGGCAAGACCCCTGAAAGAATCGTTAAAACCTTTTCAAGACTTCTATTCTATTTACAGATAGCCCGAACATCACGTGGACCGGTAGTACTTCAAGTAATAAGGTTGGCCAAAAATGAAGTTTTTGGCATAAAGGTAATTGTTTTTATTGTCACGCTAGCTTATTTGAAATAATGAGTTCTCTGTACTAAAGCATAGCATTTATTTATTAATAACTAAGTACGCATAACGTAAATGAAGATAGCACGCCTACGCTTTCCACAAATTCATTTATTTTCTTGTTATCAATTATTTTTTCTTGGTAATAAGTGCCGAGAAGCCGAATGAAAGTAACAAAAATGGCTTGAATCACAAGAAAACAAGCCCAGCATATCCATACGGTGGAATGAGCCAACACTCTTTTTTGACAGTGAACAGCACACAAAATAGTGGATCTACACGGTTTTCTTTGTACCGTGGGATGTTAGGTAACAATTTCCCTAGTCGCTTTGCATAAATAATTAACCGATTGAGTTTTTTTTAACTTTCAAGAGTGTCTGTTTGTTTATTTGTGAAAATTGGCTTCCAGGTTCAATAAATAGCAGCATTTCTCGAAGTCAAACTTCCAGGAACCTGATACATACGAATCAGTAGAGAAGTTCATGCGTAGGCGTGTCTCTCTCTACTCTCTCTCTCTCTCTCTCTTTCTCTCTCTCTCTCTCTCTCTCTCTCTCTCTCTCTCTCTCTCTCTCTCTCTACTCTTCTCTCTCTCTCTCTCTCTCTCTCTCTCTCTCTCGTCTCTCTCTCTCTCTCTCTTCTCTCTCTTTGCTCATCACGAGAAATAAGATTCCAAAAAATTTAGAGTCATTATACTAGAGAATTTTGTAGAAACCATATAATTATTTTTCGCCAGAGCTATAGAAAATCACTTGAAGTTTTATATGAGGTAATTGCAAATATAAATTAAGGTTTAATTTCATCATATTATTGCACTTTTGTCTGTAACTGGAGGTAATTTTCGCAACTTTTCGTTTTCTTATCCTCATTAAATGCCTTTAAATTCGTTTAAAATTTTATTTTGTTTTTTTATTTGTATAACAAATTGGCTGAATATTATTTTAAGCTATTGAAAAATGAATGTTGATAATGAAACTTTGCTAATATGGCTCGATTTATAAGTATGGCGACGCGTTGGCATACATCGAGTCTGGGTACAGATTCATGTCTAAAGTCTGCGAGTTAATATTTGATTCAAATATTACGAGGGATTGATTCACGAGGATTTTTGTCAATTTTTTACATATGAAAAAATTATTTTGGAATTAGACATCAAATACAAATGTGAGATTAGCAAGCTTTTAGAAAAGTGTTTTGTGCATGCATAAAATTTAAATAAAGAATAAGTTGTATTTAGCAACAGATATTTTTCTTCGAAAGTGCAATTTCAAAATCTTCAATTGTAGAATTCCATAAAAAAAACGCGTCATAAGTTATGAGTCATAACTTTGAGCCAGTGTCCTATCACAATACTCGATTGTCGACTTAATTAAAAAATCCCGCGATTTAATTGGTCACTTTCTCAAAGTTATGACGCGTGCCGAGAAAGGCGCAATAGGGATAATTTTCGATATACAAATGTATATCCTAATGCAAGACAAATTGAAATTTGAACTACTTTGAGCTTTTTGTAAACAACGTTCAAAGTAGAGCCAATAATTTGGCTTGGTGCATTGACGAAACTTTTTGTATGTGCTCACAAAGGTTAAAGGCTGAAGGTTTACATTTTTCATGATTCCTCCATTTTGCAGCATTTAAAAATGATTGAATCCGTCAAATTTTTGTACGCAACTACAGTGTTGTCTAAAGGGGGTACGCAGCGTGTGGCATAAGATGGTTACAATTTTTCGGAAGTGATTTAATGAAAGAAAGAAAAGTGAAAATTTTTTTTTATTTATATTAATTATCCTTTCAATAAAAAGTGTTCAATTGTCTTGCAAGTTTATAATTTTTAATTCCAACATACTTAAGTATCTGTAAAAATATCAAAAACACACTTTCAATTGATAAATCCATTTCCCAACTTGACCGCGATGTGAGATTTTTTTTTGAGAAAAAGAAGAAAAGAAAAAAGATAAAAAAGAACAAAGAGAAAGAAAAAAAAAGAAAAAAAAAAAGAGAAACAAAAAAAACATAAGAAAAAAAGAAAAGGTTAAAAAGAAAAAAAAAAAAAAAAAAGAAAAAATAAAACAAAGAGAATGGAAGAGAACGAAAAAAACGGCAATATTAGTATAAAACGCTTCAGGCATTTTCGGGTGTTATGCCGCTAAATTAGTGAGCAGAAATATTTATCCACTAGGAAAAATTTTCTCGATATGAAGTTTTTTTTGCCAGAAAAAAAGAGACAAAAAAACAGCTTTTTAGGAAAAAAAATTCAACACTCAATATGCGTATAAATATAAAAAAATCCCTGACCTGTTGAAAAGAAAAAGTAGGCCTATACACCACCCGAAATGTTAAATTGAGATTTTCTTTTAAAAATATAAAATTGTTTTATAATAAACGTGCCAACAATCGGCACGAACCGGTGTCAACAAGCAAGTGTTGTGAATTTCCATCAGTAGTTCAGAAACCGATATCCGATTGACCCTCCATCGGTTGAAATAACGGGAATACTGAAGAAAATACACACGATTCGGCCTGGAAATTTTTCAGAGAATTCAAAAAAGCATTAATTATTTTTGGACTTGGATTTGCAAAATTTCATAAGATAGTTATCCTAAAGTCGACAAAAAATGACATAGAACATTTATGATTTTTTTATAAAAACAGCAGTCCAAAAAATATGTAACATAGCATGAACAAAGTTAAAGGGCTATTTTATATTACGTTTTTATTCACAGATTTAAAAAAAAAAATTTTAGGTGAAAAATGCGTGAAATTTTAATAATGTTTTGAATTTTTTTCAAAATTTTACGAATTCAAAAATAAAAGTTTGAACTCAAATCTTTCCTTAAATAGATAAAGAAATATTTTAATGAGCTGAAACACATTTGTTCTGGTTCAGCTAACGATAATAAGCACAAAAAATGAACCAACTAATTATTTTCGTAAGTTAAATTGACGCCAGTCTGCCACATCGCTGCTACCCCCTTAAGCACTAACAAGTTGGTAATAATCGGTTGAGAAAAAATATAGAATGACAAAGATTTCCGACCACCAAAACGCTCAATTATCCCAATAATAAAATTTCATTAACCAATCGAAAATAATAAAATATTTCAAAATGTGAAACGAGCATTTCTTCTTAACTCCCGTAGTGGCCGACAATCTCTGGACCCGTAGTGTCTTCGAGCCATCCGTGGCTTTGCGTTTTAAATCAAGCATATAACCGAAGATTCATTATCAATATATATTTTTTAATTATAATCATATTTCTCAAAGAATTCTCTACAGTCCTATAAAAACAATTTGTTAAAACGTTTATAAAAAGTCATCAAATGTGAAGAANACAATAATTTAAGAGTCATTTAATACTAGAGAATTTTGTAGAAACCATATAATTATTTTTCGCCAGAGCTATAGAAATCATGTTGAAAGTTTTATATGAGGTAATGTGCAAATATAAATTAAGGTTTTAATTTCATCACTATTATTGCACTTTGGTCTGTACTGGAGGTAATTTTTCGCCAACTTTTCGTTTTCTTAATCCTTCAGTTAAATCCCTTTAAATATTCGTTTTAAACTTTTATTTTGTGTTTCTTATTTGTATAAACAGAATTGGGCTAATATTTATTTTAAGCTATTTGGAAAATGAATGTTGATAACCTGACTTTGCTTAATATGTCGATTTATAAGTTATGGCGACGCCGTTCTGGGCCATGACATTCGAGTCTGGGTCAAGATTCATGCCTAAAGTCTGGCGAGTTAATATTTGATTCAATCGTGATTAGCGAGGATAGTTTGATTCACCGAGGATTTTTTGTCAATTTTTTACATATGAAAAAATTATTTTGCGAATTAGACATCAAATACAATGTGAGATGAGCAAGCTTTTTAGAAAAAAGTGGTTTTGTGCATGCATAAATTTAAATAAAGAAATAAAGTCTGTATAGCAACAGATTATTTTTCTTCGAAAGTGCAATTCAAAATCATTCAATTGTTAGAATTCCATAAAAAAAGCGCGTCATAAGTTATGAGTCCATAACTTTGAGCCAGTGGTCCTATCACAATACTCGATTGTCCCGACTTAATTAAAAATCCCCGCGATTTATTGGTCACTTTCTCAATTTATGACGCGTGCGAGAAGGCGCAATAGGGATAATTTTCCGATATACATTGTATATCTAATGCAAGAACAAATTGAAAATTTGAACTACTTTGAGCTTATTTGTAAACAACGTTCAAAGTAGAGCCAATAATTTGGCTTGTGCATTTGACGAAACTTTTTGTACATGTGCTCACAAAGGTTTAAAGGCTGAAGGTTTACATTTTCATGATTCCCTCCGATTTGCAGCATTAAAAATGATGAATCCTGTCAAAATTTTGTTACGCACTACAGCATGTTGTTAAAGGGGGGAAGCAGCGTTGTGGCAGATTGGTTACTTTTTTCGAAGTGAATTTATGAAAGAAAAAATGTGAAAATATTTTTTATTTATTTTATTATCTTTAATGAAAAGTGTTCATTCTTGCAAAAGTTTATATTTTTAATTTCCTCACATACTAAGTATCTGTAAAATATCAAAACACACTTTTCTTATAATCCATTTCCAACTTGACGCCGATGTGAGATTTTTTTTTTGAAGGGCAATATTTATCATTCAGGCATTTTCGGGTGTTATGCGCTTAATTAGTGAGAAGATTATTAATCCATATGAAAAATTTTTCTCAATATGAAAGTTTTTTTTTCCATGAAAAAAGAGAAAACAGCTTTTTTAGGAAAAAAAATTCACCTTCAATTGCGTTAAATATGTAAAAAAATCTCCTGACTTTGAAAATGAAAAGTAGCCTATAACACCCGAAATTTAATTGAGATTTTTTTTTAAATAATAAAATTTTATAAATATACGTGGCCAAATGGCACAAACCGGTCTGTCACAGCAGTGTTTGTAACATTTCAATCCGTAGTTCCAGAAAACGATAATCCGATTGACCCTTTCCATCGGTTGAAATAGCGGAAATCAACATCGATACCAGAAAATAAGCACAACTGATTTCGGCCTGATTTTTGAACAGAAGAATTCAATAAAAGCATTAATAAAATTTTTTGGACTTGAATTTGCGAAAATTTTTTCATAATATTCTAAAAAAACGTCGACATAAAAATGAACAAATGAACATGTTATGACTTTTTAAACAGCAGTCAAAAAATATGTTAAACAGATGCCATGAAAAAAAAGTTAAAGTTGGGCTATTTTTTCTTGTTTTTTTTCACCAGATTTAAAAAAAAAAAAAATTTTAGGTAAAAATGCGTTGAAATTTTTAATAATGTTTTGATTATTTTGAAAATTTTACGAATTCAAAAATAAAAGTTTTGAACAAATCAAAATCTTTTCCTCTAATAGATAAAGATAATTTTTAATGAGCTAGAAACACATTTTGTTCTGGTTCAGCTAACGATTAATAAGCACACAAAAATGACCAACTAATTATTTCGTAGTTAATTGACGCCAGTCTGCCACATCGCTTGCGTTAACCCCTTAGCACTACCAACGTTTGATAATCGGTTGATGAAAAAATATAGAAATGGAACAAAGAATTTCCCGACCACCAAAACGCTTCAAATTATCCCCAAAATAAAATTTCATTAACAAATCGAAAATAATAAAAATATTTCAAAATGTGAAACGAGCATTTCTTTCTTAACTCCCGTAGTGGCCGGACAATCCTCTGGACCCCGTAGTGTCCTTCGAGCGCATCGGGGCTTTTGCGTTTTAAGATCAACATATAACCGAAGATCATTATCAACTATATACTTTTTTTAATTTATAATCATATTTTCTTCACAAGAAATTCCTCTACGTCCTTTAAAACCAATATGTTGTTAAAACGTTTATCAGAAAGTCATCAAATGTGAAGACAGAAAATTAAAAAATCTCTTTCATTTTCGCGATCTTACAAAACAAGTGCATAAATAACACAAAATTTAGGGTAATTTTGACTTTCTAAAAATTTAAAATATTTAAACCGTCGCAAATTTGGGGTATTGCATTTGCAAAAAAATTCAATGCTTTATCATCATCTTCGATGTAAAAATGAGTTCTTTAAATTTTTTGATATGTATTTTCTCGTGAATTCCTTCTCTTCTTTCTTTCCGCCTACGCATTCTTCTGTAATCAGTTAATTTTCGGAAATTTAGACTTTTTGAATGCTCTTATTTAACCGGGCATACTGTTTAATTGGCCAAATAAAAGTCTTAGAAATCGTTACGATTTTTTAAGGGTCTTCCACGTGATTTGAGTACTTTTTGAAAAAAACATGGTACAGTAATTTGAAAAAGTACTCAATTACGTCAAAAAAATCCAGGGTCAACTTCAACGTTTTTAAGACTTTTTTCACATTACACCAAATGCCGAATTAAATCACGTGACGAAATATCCGAAAATAAGGTTTGGAATGTCATAAATTAATCCTTATTTCGCGAAAAAATAAGATCACGTGACTTTTTGGAAAATTTATTATGTTCAAAACTCTTGAATTAGGTGTTAATTGGCCAAAAATTTCGGCATAATTGATAACTATTTGTTAACTTGAACAAAACTTTATTTCCTAATTGAAGTCACGTGATCGTTTTTGAACTTTGGTGTAATGAAAAAAAAGTCTAACACTTCTAAAAACCACTTCATATTTTCAAAAATTGATTTAAGCAATTTTTGAAAAAAAACAGTACTACTTTTACCACCTTATTCCTTAAATATATGGTCACGTGATTATTTTTGGGCTATTTGTGTGAATGGGAAAAAAGTCTTTAGAAGTTTTTTTTGATCCCGCTCAAAGCTTTTTTTGATGATTAAATTTTTTTGCAAAAAATAAGTACTGTAAAATTTCGAAAAAAAAGCACAAACGTCAATATCCAATAGTCGATCGATCACTTTGTAAATTTTTATTCATACATGATTAAAGGGGTAGGTGTCGCTTTTGGTACCTTTCAATCACGCCTCAGAACAAATCTAGGGCAGTTGTAAAAATTCTGAGGATACTCGTTTGTAGATCTAGCCTTCGTCTAACGATTAACATCTCAAAGTCAACCTTGTTACATCACACACCAGGTGGTGAGTCTATTCTATGTAGCACTAAACGGTTTTTCAAATTGATCTTATTTTAGACCCCACATACAAAGCGTCTGAAAATTTAACAGAGTACGGGAAGAGTGGGTTACTAATATGTTGGAGCCATTTTTGAATTTCGCTCTTGGAATTTTCTAGAATCACTTTTGACGCCGATTTTCACATTTTCGTCTTCAAAGTGAAACTTCTCCTAGACGGATGTTCAGAATAAGACCGTTTTTTCGACTCAGGTAGATGAATATAGTTCGTCAATATGTTGGGCTCGGATTTTTGAATTTCACCCTAGAATTCTAGAAATATGACTATAAGTAAACCGGAAATGAAAAGTTTCGAAAAAAAATTCGTCTGATCGGAACAAAAGTACCACCAAATTGAAAGCTGAGATTTCACTGATCCAAAAAATTGGCTTACAGCTAATCAAATTTATAAACCAATCAGTCGTCAAATTCGATAATTAGTTTAACGATTTTGCTTAAAATAATTGAAATTTCTAGAATTCGATTAGACAGATCCGATAATTTTAATGTCATGCATCGTTTTCGGTGGGTCATATTCACCAATAAAAAATGTTCATATCATGGTGGAATACCGGTTTTATGCGGGTTAAAGCAAAAAAATATTTCGAATTTTGAAAATTCCAGATTTTGTTCTAGATTGTTTTTGAAAAAAATATTTGCACCATGAGACTCGTTGGGTCAACTTTTAGTTTCAGACCATTTAATGTATCATAATTAATTTCTATAAACGGGGCTCACAAAAAAACCGACACCTACCCCCTTAAGGGTCCTAAATTGCGATTAAACGCCTTCGAGCCACGGATGGCTCCAAATACACTACGGGAGTTAATTGTCGACTTAGTAGCGATCAATTTAGGCGTCTGTGGAGAGAGCATCTGATATCATTTATGATAATAGTGCTACGCTTAGGATAATCTACGCAAGAACTGGTTTCCCATTTTAGGGTTGTAGAAAAGGTTCACTGTTCAACTTATTTCAAGCACCGCCGATGCTTGGTAACGTAATTGTATTATATTTTTGTATTAATTTGATACGGGAGATATAAATTTTTTTCAAAATCACTAACTCAAAAATTAACAATCGATAAAAATTTCTTATTTGATCATATCGAAGATAATACCTATTCGTTATTTTCAATTTTTTCCGATATTCGCTCATCATACTCTAAATACATAAGTGATGTATCCAAAGCGTGGGTGCAAGTTAAGAGCAACACACAGGTATTACTAATGCAGTATTAACTTTGAGAACTAACTCACAACTTTTACTGTACTTTGAAAAAAAGCAGATTCGAGTTTTGTTGAAATTGACTTAGATCTTGTTTTCGCTGACAAAAATATCCAACCAAATAATCATTAATACGATGACCTTTCGAATTAACCCACGTTAAATTATCGTTAAAATGAATTAATAGAAAGCCAGTCACACTGCCCGAGTCTGATAGGCTTTTCCAACTGTACGTAAAATGCACGATTCCAGATAAATTTTATTATATTTTTAATTGAATATCTCAATAATTTGGCAACAAGGCCGTATAATCTCGGATCGGATCGCGTTTTGATTCGATAAAAAATTTATATTATGGTTTGCATAATTCGACATGGCCCTGGCGAAAAAGGATGACACGCGCCACACCACCACCCCAAACCAACAAAATCGACGAAGCTACCATTAAAAACATAAAAAAGGCCGTGAAAATAAGACGCAGAAGTCGGATTCGAATTCCTTTGAACTTGAGAAGACAACCATTATTGATCTTTTTGGCAGTTGTCCTAGCCAAGGGTTTAAGAATTATTTGCATTTTTAAGGCACTAGATGGCGGCGTTCCCGTAGAGGTCTATATCAGGGGCGCTTGTAGGAAAACGTCACTAATTTAGTTACACTCTGATTAAATTGTTACATAGTATAAATAAGACAGAGAAAATTGAAAGAAGTATACCGAGAGAACTTACACATCAGGTCTAGGAACCAACTTCAGTAATACGAAGAGGTTTAGATTTGAAAACAATTTCTTACAAAAATGCGGAATTTTCTGCTGATTTCGCTGATATCCGCAATAAAATCTAATTCAGAGGTAATTAAAATAATACGCTTGTTAATATGAACAGAGTTATGTGGTTATGATCAGGCTCCCTATCTCTAAATTTTTCCTATTTTTTTCATATGAAACGGCATAGAAAAGGGATAAAAAACATCCCTTTTGGAAGTCTGGTTTTGATTGTTTTAAATGTACCCCGAAATACTAAACTAAAAAACTGTCCAGTGTAGCACTGGCAGTGCTACCGGACATGGCTGGCTTATTCTACAGTATGTATTTTTTGCGCTCTTTCTCAGTTCAAAACATACTACAGCGATGATTGGTCAATGAGCATTTAAATTTGTTAAGCACCTACCAATTTTTAAATTCAAAGGATTTGATTGGCGAAGATTAGTTTCAGCAAAAAACTTTGAATGGGAGCAAAATTAATACATGCTGTAGAAACACATTTTTAGCCAAACTATTTAAGCACATTAGCCCTTAAAACAGCATTGTGACGAAATTTTGTCTAGAAGATTCTCTTAGAAAATTAATTAATATAATAAATTGTTAGACATTTTTTTTGTATTAATACCGTGTAATTGACAGTGACCGCTAGTGTGGCTGAACTTTGGTGTTGGCACTACATTAATGCATGAACGCAGTTGTAACCGATCAGTTCAACTACAGTGTAGTACACACTAGACCGCAATGGCCTGAAGGGCATAGAGAAATACAGTATGTATTATTTTTTGTTCAAATGTTTTTTTGCTGGAGACAGACGAACAACGATTATTGGTGTATGAGCCCGATCAATTTGTAAACACTTGCGTATGTGTGAATCCAAACTTTTTGATCGGTAGATGTTAGTTTTTCGCAATAAGCGAAGATTCGGAACAGAAATAATACAAACTGTAAATCGTAAAAAGATCACTGTGAATATGCGAACTTTATTGTTAAATTTCATCACATAGCTAATAAAAGCTGGAATCAGCGTGCATTTCATAGAACACCTTTCGGGACTGACACGAACTTAAGAAATTATCGATTCAATGTTCGAAAAGGAAACAAGTCGTAAATATGATAAGAAAATCTTGGACACCCTTAGATGGATTGACAACGTTGATTTAGCTCATTACCAAATTTATGGTTGAATTTAAAAAAATCAAAAATGTCAAGAAAAATTTATAAAAGGCACCAAGCTCATCACTTATTGTTCACAGTCAAAAATTTCGACTCGAAATGCATAATTCAAAATAGCAGGTGAAAGGGCTTTTTTCTACCACCGCGGTTGTTACCCAAACGAGTTAACCCTTTCTAACGTGAAATCACGAAATTTTATTTTTGGAAAAATGTCAGTATAAAATGAACTATAAGTTAGACCCAAAAAGTTTTATTTTAAATTTATATTTATTTCTTATAGCAACGTTTCGCAATTATCTTGCATTTCTTATCTAATTATAGAAATCTCAAATAAACTTCAAGTTAACAAAATATTTATATTATTTTTTGTCGTCTAGACATTATGCGTCTTGGTTATTAATAGTGACATTTCGATATTTCCGACATTTTTTTGAAAACTCAAATTTTTATTAAACCATTTCGGCTTGCTCATTCATTTGGCGCTAAATAGCAAAGCTACATGAACTATTTCTTCGCTATTTTTGTATTAGAAAAATTTCAAATAATAAATTCAGTTTGAACATTCAGAAAATGAATATCTTTGTGAAAATAAGCGGGTAGAATGAGCTTACTTTGTGTTTTTTAAAAAATCCACAACTTATGGGCGTTTAGAGGGTGGTTTTACACTTTTCATGGAGCTTAAAGGGTTAAACTTATAATTTTCAGGCAGAAAATGACGGTCACAATGCCGTCAGCGCCCCATCTCGAGGAGCTATTGTGCTTGGACGAATTTTTATGGATTTCAGTCACAGTCCGAATCAAATACAGTTGAAAATGGGTTTACCTGGTGGACTAAAGCCAGCTGCAAATTTGCATTTTTCACCAAAAGATAGTTCTATAAAACTACCAGCCAGTTTACAGAAGAATAAATTCAAAGATTCAGTCTGTGAAAATACTCAATTAGACGCTAATGATGTCTGTCCAGACGCCCGATATCAAAGGTAAGTCAAAATATTTAATTTAAAATGAAGTAAAAATATTTCAAGTTTTATTAACATTTTCTCAAAATTGTGTTTTTCTAAACCTTACTAGAAAATTGAATTTTTGTTAAAATTATTAAAAACCAGTCTTAAAAAATGAGGCAAATTAAAAGAAGTTTTTTCAATTAACCTTTTTAAATTGCTAATGCTTCAAACAAACATATACCTGAACTCAGGGATCGGCATATGAAAAAGTGAAACTGGATAGTATCGTATCGTATCTAGGGAGGGGGGGATTCAAAAACTGGATCGTATCGTATCTAAGGGGGAAAAATAAAAACTGGATCGTATCGTATCTAGAGGGTGTAAAAAATGGATCGTATCGTATCTAGGTGGGGGGTAAAATAAAAACCGATACGATCCGATCCGAAAAATACGATACGATACAATTATGCCGATCCCTGCCTGAACTTAGAAAGTATTTTTAGTTTGAAAATAGATCAAACGTTGCCTAAAAATTATAATATTTATTCTTATAATTATTAGCGAGCGTTTCAAATTCTATTGTTAATTCATTTTCAACCCAACTTCAAGTTTACAAAATATTTATGTTATTTTTGTCGAGTAGACATTATCCGTCTTAGTTCTTAATACTGAAACTAAGATTTTCGCTTAGTTAATAGTATTTCATTTCTAACGTCCACTGTTTAATTTTTTTGAAAAGTCAATTTTTTACTAAATTGCATCGGAAACCTTAATTTCCGTAGTTTTTGACTTAATCAAATCGCAGTGCAGTTTTTATCTCCGTTCTATTTCGGCTCCCTCGTTCACTTTGGCGCCAAAGAGCAAAGCTTCATGACTTTTTCTCGGAATTTTAAAAACTTTTAAAAGTTATTTTATCTTACTTCTTTGTCAATTTCTCCGAAAAAGTTTAAATCGATAATCCTATCGAATTGCAGAAAGTTCTTGAGAAAGTCAGTTTTTAAAAAGTCGTTAAGGTATTCACAAATATACACAAAGTTTTTCTGCTATACGTAAAAATTATTTTTTTCTTTTTGAGTAGGTTTATTTTTGACTAATAGAGCGATTTCGTCATAAATTGTCTTGAAGGGCTGTTGATTAAGTAAATACGATGAACAAAAATAATACAGATTAAGGTATTCTATCATTATAGTACTCTATGACTAGATTATCTAACCCTTAGGCCCCAAATATACTCTATTTAAACTGGACAATTAGACTTTTCAGTATCAAACGTTTTTTTGCCGATTGCGATCAAAAAATATTACGAATCGTATTATACGATCAGAACACAATAATATATTTTCAAAGGAAAAAGATCATTTTTTTTTATATTTTCGATTATTTGACTTAAAATTTAGGTTATTTAATAATTACTTTTTAATCAAAGAACATTTTGCAAATCTAAAATAATTAACCTCACTATTTTTTAAGATACCCTACTGCTGATGGTCAATGTAATAACCGCATCGATATCAACCGCGGTAAAGCTTTCCGTCCCTTGAAACGTCTTGTCCCTGCACGATATGCCGACGGATTTCAAACTGTGCGAAACTCAATCTCGGGAAAAGAACTTCCATCTGCCCGTCTAGTAGCCAACATGGTTCAAAATGAAAATGCCAAAAAATCTAATGTTACTCATATGTTTACTCAGTGGGGTCAATATATTATTCATGATATCGTTCATACCCCAGTAGTAGTAAACGATGATGGGTCAGATTTGGATTGTAACTGTGATACTCCAAATGTAGAATGCATCAATATAGAAATTCCAATGCATGATAAACAGTTACGCTGTCAAAACTTGTCTCTTTTCTGGAAAAATATTTTTTCGAAATTATAGGGCAGTGATGGTTTACTTATTGGTCTTAACCCCCACCTGCACGAGCGTGTTTCAGAACAATGATCCAAAAATATTTGGGGAAGTTCATTTTGGATAGTTCCCTTATTTTAAATTTCAGAATTTTGGTGAGTTCTAGCAAATTTCTGATCAGACCGGAAATGCACTTTGATGCAATTTTAATGTATATGCCAGTTAACGTACTGGAACAAGATAAAACTGTTGTATAAACATTTATTTGCTATCGGAGGTAATCGCCACCGAAAAGACGATTCTGAGCAAAATTTTTTCTCTTTGGTCCTTTCTATGTCAGAAAGTGAGTTCAAACATCCTCTTTTAGGCCTAAATTCGTTTGGGACACTAATCAGCTCAATTTTTTAGTTTTCTTGTGGCAAGGATTTTACTCACATAAAAATTTGCTATTTTCTGAAAAATAAAATTTTTGAAAAATAAAATGTTCGAAAATTTTCGAAAAAATTTTGGTCATTTTGACAAAAAAAATGCTTAGGCAGAGCACTTTGTAAGATGTGAATCATTTTAATTTAAAACTTAGAATTTTGACCGCTGTGCACCCTATCTATGTCACATAGTCTATGTCTGTGTTCTGAAACACTCTCGTGCAGGTGGGGGGGGGGGGGGGGGTAGGACATCTCGTGCAGGTGGGGGTTAAGTGTAATTTTTCTAAAATAACTAATAATTTTTACAAAAATTATCGAACTTTACAAATTTTTTCCGAAATTAAAAAAAGGTATCTTTACCGCACTTTCGCTCGAAATAAGTCACAAAATCAAGGAAATGTTTTTGATTTTAGGCAATTGAATTCAAAAATAGTAATTCATTCCGAACGTTCGGGCTTCATCATAAGTTTTTAAATTTTTTTTTTAATTTTCAAAATCTTTAAAAAAACGAAAAACTTTTTCAGGGGTTGTAATCCAGTTGAACGCCAAGAATTTTGCGTTTTTCTTCACAATCTGAGAAAATTTTGTGGAAATATGCGAATGTATTTAAGCATTCGAAAGTTAAAACAAGCTGGAATTTAGCACATTTCAAAATTGCTCTTTGGTCATGAAAACTTTAATAAACAAAATATATTTTGGTTTGTATTTACATATGTATTTTCAAATGTATTCACTCCTGCAATATTCACAAAATTATAGCGATTTAAAATTGATTGCAATGGACTTGATTTTACACCCACAACTCCCTTAACGTAACACATTACAAAATTCCCAGCGGTCGTTAAAATTTCTTTTTTTTCTTTTTCAGTAATTTTAAAAATAAAACTTTTAAAACCAGATTTTTTAAGATAATAAAAAATATTTTATATTTTTCCAGACATAGTTTTTACAGCCAATAAACAGTATTCTGAAAATAAAACCTGCTTCCAGTTACCCAGATCTATTCCGACTCCAGATGCAAATTGTCAGTTGCACCAAAGAGAACAAATTAACCAGCTTTCAGCGTTTATCGATGGCACCACTGTGTACGGTGTTGACGCAGCCACACTTGCAGACATTCGAGATCCTGATTCAGACTAGGGTGGCAAAGGATTTTTTTCAGTTTGCAAAAAGTCGGCTTTGTGTGTATGGCGATTAATTGCAAAATGTGACACAATACTAATTAGAGCACGAGAAAAAGATTTGAAATATTAAAATTTGTAGCACTTAAATGTTCGACCTTAAAACACTAGTAAGTAAGAGGTCAAAAAATTACTTATTTTATGTCAGAAAATGCTACAAATGTCAGAACTTTAACAACATTCAACTACAAATTTTTTGAGATAATAGAAATTTTCCTAAAATAATAAATTAAGGGGGGTAAAGACGTTTTGATGTCTTATATAATTTTCGACAAACACTTCAAATTTTGTTGTAGGAGCGTCAAAATTGACAAAAAACGGCGATATTGAAGTACAATTATTATGATATTACTGAAAATTTTCAAAAATATTACAAAAATAATCTTTCTGTTAATTTTTTGGAAAAAATCTTTGGCCAGCCTAATTCAGACGCTGGCGAGTTAAAAACCTCTACAAAATATTCCGGTGAATTTCACGGCGCAACATTGCCTCAAACCGACCAGGCTAAAAATACAAAAGCCCGATGTCCAATGAAATTAAACAGAGGTAAAGAAGCGTGTTTTTTCACTGGTGACAAGCGAGTAAATGAAAATGCTGGATTAGCCTGTATGCATACTTTATTCCTCCGAGAGCATAATCGAGTTGCAAGATCTCTCAAAGAAGTAAACCCAGAATGGTCTTCAGACACCATTTTTAACGAAGCTAAATTAATCATTGCCGCTATGCACCAGGTAATTACATACAATGAGTACTTACCGTTACTTTTGGGGCCATTATACATGAAAAGATACGAGTTAAATGTAGTTGAAAATGGCTACTATTACGGTTATGATGCGACTATCGACGCCTCGGTTTCGAATTCGTTCACAACCGCTGCTTTTCGATTTGGGCACTCGATGATTAATGACGAACTTTCGATGCCTAATGCGGATTGGTCCTCATCTCAAGAAGCTATTCCAATGAAGGATTCTTTATTCAACCCAGATGCGTATTTGAACGATACACATTCGAATGTCAACCCAATTTTGAGAGGACTTTTGGTAGATATGTCGCTGACTACAGAGACCACTTTCCCTACTTCGATGAAGGATTTTCTATTCGCGGAAAAAGACTCGTTTGGTAAAGATTTATTTGCGATTAATGTGCAAAGAGGCCGCGAACATGGCTTGGGCACCTATAACGACTACAGAGAATTTTTTGGCATGCAACGAGCGCGAAGTTTTGCCGAATTGAAAGAAATCCCCGTAGACATGCGTGCCAGATTTGCCGAAATTTATGATAATGTTGACGATATTGATGTTTATGTTGGTGGCCTGGCAGAAGAACACGTCCCAGGCGGTCTCGTAGGCCCCACATTTGCACACATGATGGCCAAACAATTTCACGATTTAAAGGTTGGCGATCGGTTTTATTTCGAGCATGGGGCTTGCGAAACCACTTTCACGCCAGCGCAGCTAGATGAACTACGAAAATTCACCCTTTCAAGTTTAATATGCACTTGCACGGATACGGAGAGTGTGCAAAAATTTCCATTTTTTGAAACTAGCGAATTTAATCAACGAGTTAAATGCGAAGACGTTACCAAATTGAATTTTGAAGCTTGGAAAGAGTCATTTATCCATACAAAAGATCATACCGGATTTCAAGATTCTGGCTCGTGGACTGAATGGATTCCGCCAATGTCAAACCCACCAACATTAGAATTAGATGTTCTTAAACGCGAAAGACCAGATGATTTATGCTTGAATTCAATTGCTTCTGAATTACGTTTTATTAACGATAACCCACAAGGTATAAAAAAATAATTGAGTTGAACAGATATATTTTTGAAAGTTTAGGGTAGATTAAAAACTGTGTCATAACAACCGTGTATAATCCGTTTACAAACACGTCATTAAATGTGTGAGAGTGCATAATTGAAATGATGATGCCAACTAGTACTCGCAATTTTTTCGATGCGTTAATATATTTTATTTATTTTTTCTGCCATATATTTGCGGTTTTTGAGGTCATATACTTGGTATAATACACATTGTTAGAACCAATGGTGCATGAATTTTATTATAATATTTGAAAAATCTAGTAATATTTTTTCTTAAAAACCTATTTCTCCGTTAGTTTCAAAGGTCAGTAAAATATTTTGAAAGTTTATCAAACATACATTACATACGCACACATGTCAGTTGTAACATTGGATTTTTCCGACTAGTTTCGTTTTTTTATTAAAACATTTTCAAGTTCTGTGTGTAAACATGTAAGTTCTGCTTTTTTACAATACTAATCGGGAAAGCCGTTTTGAGCGGTGAGAAAAAGCTCGTTTTTGGATTAAATAACTTAAACCTACGCATGACTCAAAACGGTTCCCACGATGAGTATTGTATTTTAATTTAAAATTCGTTCTAGAACAGCCAAAAAGTTTTTTCGAGCCTATCTTATGGGTCTCAATCAAACACCTATACCTCTTTGGATTATTAGTGACAAATTTGAACCAAATATTGATGGAAAGCTTATGATTTTTCGGAAACCCCCAAACTTCTAAAATTGAATTTTTTGGTATTTTTTCTTCCAGAAATGGTACTTAAAAGTTTTGAAAATCATGTGATATTTATCAAAATTATAAACCTAATTTTTAAAAATTTAACCAAACTATTTTAAAAACTATAAATAGATTGGCTTTTTTTTAATTCAATAGAAACTAAAATGTTGATAAGCTTTCGATGTATTAAATCATTTTCAAATCAGAATAAAGAGTTTGAGAAAATATTCTCGCAGTTTAACAAAAAAGTAACTTCGCGCTCAAATTCTCAAACTCTTTATTCTGATTTGAAAATGATTTAATACATCGAAAGCTTATCAACATTTTAGTTTCTATTGAATTAAAAAAAAGCCATATAGCATATCTCGAACAACAAAAAACAATATAAATAGATTGATATAAAATTCTGAAAACTTTCTGTTTTACTCTTGATTAGCGACACAATGTCTGTTTATGTTTATTTGACATTTAAAATATTTTAACTTATGTATTTAAAAATTAATCACTTTGAGAAAACTCCCCTTTATTTTTTTTGTTGAAATACATCTAACATGTAACGTGTAGTGATGTCAAGTATTTTTAGGGCATAACTCAGGTTCTACTTAAAATTCTAAATACAATTCTACTGGAAAAACTTTAAGCCTGGGAATCAGCTCAATGTTTTTGACCATCTCAAATTCGGCATTTTATTCAAAAGCAAGCAAGCAAAAATAAATAATTTTAAGTTCGATTTATCTGTCCTGCTGGTCAAGTCACCGGTACTGATTTTCCATCTGCTTGTCTTGACCGTGGAGTATGGACCGTCTGGTTTGATCGATCTAACCCGACTGGTATGGAGGGATCTGATGACGAATTACTCAAACATCTGCACCACGAAAGACCTGGCGAAATATGCGAAACCCCACTGTATATTCAAGCTCAATCTGTGCACGAGGTTGCCGCAAGAGAAACTGGCGACGTTTTTGATATTTTTGATGCTAAACGAGGCCTTCTTTGTAACGGTAAACATCAGGCTAGTGGAAGATGTCAGGATTACCGAATTAGGTTTTTCTGTCCGATACATTCGCTGCCAGAAAAGCGATTTTTGAAGCCAAATTTGGAAGAGGGAATTATCGAAGGGTTATTGGAATGGACTTCATGGTTCTCAGTTGATGACCCATCATCATATGGTGATATCGAATACCTTGAGGTGAGTAGTGAAACTGAGCTTTTTTATAAAATAGAGACAAATTCGAACTAATAATGAAAAAACCCTTTCGCAAAAATAATATCTCTCCGGTTTTTGAGAATTTGCTTCAAACGTGGTCAAATTTAAATTACTCTGTTTTAATGCATGTTACATGCAGCATGTTACATGCAGCATGTTACATGCTGCATGTATGATCAGAATAACTTTTCCTATTTAAAGAACTAGTCTTTGAGATTATATTCCAAGAAATATTTGTTTTTTAATTTATTTGTAATTTGTGATAATATGTCATTTATATGAATTAGAGGCCCTAAACCGACAGATCGTTATTATTTGAAAATGCGGAATCCGAGCATTTGATTCGTTGACCCGCCCAAATTTGACCAATGAAATCGGCTTATTCTGCAATTTAGGGTTTTGATTGGGTGCTAGTATCCCGCATTATTAATATTTTTCAAATACTCACAATTTGTCAACTAAGAGCCCTTAATCTATATATATATATGGATCTCCACCCAGAATGCCGACTGCATCATTCTATTCGATCGGCATTCGGGGTGAAGATCCATATAAATGAAAACAGAATTTTTTGCATCCGTATATTTTGTGTTTGCGTGCGTTTTTTTTTGAGAATCAGAAAAACAAAAATAACTCACTAAATAAGATAACCAAAAAAACTTTCCACTTAAAAACTTAAGTTAACTTGAAGAGTCCCAGACATTATTCATAATAGAGAAATGAGAGTTACCATAGCTGGAAAGTTACATTTGAAACTGGCGAAAACCTGTACACCAACTAACCATGTAATGGAAACCCATTACTCTGTAATGGAAACCCATAACCATTTATGGAAACCATTTTTTGCGAAAGTGGGCGATAAATGTTTAGTTACTGTAATGTGAAAAAGTTTGTAGTCAATAAAATTTTACGGAACTTTTTATTAATTTTACAAAAGTAGCGCTAAAGAGCAAGTAGATAAAGCTTAAATGATTTTTTATCAATCAACATATGTCTTATTCTAGTCAACTCGAGAAGCACTACCAGGAATTTGTGCCATACCATTTGCAATGGAAGCCATGACTATAAGTGATCAAGTCAACGCTCTCGAAACTGGGGACGTTTTCAAATCTTTCAAAGCTGACAAAGGCCTCGTATGCTTAAATACTGACCAGGTAAAATTTCAAAAATTAAAAAATTGTACAAATTTTTATAAAAACTTAATTTTTAGACCGATGGACAATGTGAAGATTATCAAGTTCGATACTTATGCCAGAAAAACTCCGATTTCGACTACCCCGAACCAGGTTTTGTTGATTTCTCAACACCCATT
Source organism: Oikopleura vanhoeffeni (assembly GCA_004367855.1). Lineage (NCBI taxonomy): Eukaryota > Metazoa > Chordata > Appendicularia > Copelata > Oikopleuridae > Oikopleura > Oikopleura vanhoeffeni. The sequence goes on from SCLH01000603.1 coordinate 246,551, forward strand.
GCTAGGGCAACCCCTAAACAACAAGCACAACGATTATGTGATAATCATAATGTTTGTTGTGCGGAGAACATAAATATTTTGTATAACAGAGAATTTTAAGCTCTATCGACATTAAAAAGTATAAACTATAGTAAAATTATGCAGTTCCGATAAAATATAGTAGAAATTAAATTGAAAAATATACATTTCAATGTTTTCAACTAATATTTTTGATATATTAACGCCGATTTTTTGTTTTTTTGCTTTCTGATGCCTTTAATTTCAAAAAGGTTCACTAAGTAGTTGTTCACTTGACTCGGGTCACTAATCACAAATTTTTGCGTATTTCTCAAGCGCTCTAAAAAAATTTACTCAACCTAGTTCGATGATGAAATTTTATATTCATTCATTTTATTTATACTTTATTGTATTATGAACTCATAATCGATATTTAATATTATTATAATTGCCGTTGAAATATATAAAACAGTCTACAGTAAGTGTAAGACTACAGTGTATATATAATTGAATAAACTCGGATAATAATATCCCTTTTTTGAAAAGGAAACTTCTATAAAGGGCTCACGTATCCCATATATAGAACTTTGTATAAACTTCCATATAATATGATATAATATTAAATGATGAATATCTGTAAATATGAAAACATGGACCGATGTCTTGCAAGAACTCAAATGAAGACAAGTGAAGAATAAACTAACAAATATTTCTTGATAACTGTGTCGACCAGATTATAAAGATTAATAAAAATAATTCATTTATTTATTATAAACTACGCAAGTATTTCTTGGCAATTTTATCATAAAACGTTTCAAATATAAAAATCATATAAAATCAATTCAAATAAAACGCTACAATATGAGCAAACCTGTTTTTCCGAGTAGTATAACGCAGTCGTTATTAACGACTGGTATAATGATAAAAAATCTTTCAAATACATTTTCGATTTCAGACATATACATTATGATGGTCGGCATATCTCGGCATTTCATTATCGTAAGAATTTCTGTTAGAACAGGGCTAATGTTTGAAAAAATAAAACGAGTCGGTTACCGCCTTAAATAATTTTCAACAGTTCAGAACTGACAGTCCCTTATATGTTTTTAGGCAGCTAGGATATTTTCAAACCTACGGGTTTTTGGGGCGATTTGTTACGCTGGTTGTGACCAATAGCGAGAGAGGTAAACCGAAGAACATGAAAATTGATTCTCTTTAATCAGAAAAGAGCCATTGGTCAATTTATATTCTCCTTAATTTGTTTATTTCAGACTGAGTTAAATGTAATGACCCCACTTTTGCCCAAAAAAGCATACGAATGTATGGTTTTTTAAAAATATCACGGTTCAAAAATCAAGGAAATTAGACATTTTCCCTATTTTTTCCAGATTAGTTGATACGGAACACAATTCTAAAAAAAATAAACGGCATAGGTTTTTGCATGGAATTTGTTGATACAGAATTCGTTGTTGAATTCGCATCCCAATTTAATCTTGAATTAATGTTATCTTACTAATTTTCTCAATTATTAGCTATTTAAACTTTATCAGCAATAAATATGGCGTCTGATTTGTACCTTTGGTCTTTGTACACCACCCAACAAATTCACCATTGGCAACGAGTAAAATCTGTTTACTAGGGAGGTACTCGTGGCAACTGATTAATTTGAACAGCTTATAACTTTTGTCACGAAATCTTAAAATTGCAAATTTCAAAATTAAAAAATTCCAAAAACAGTAAAAATTTAAAAAAAAAAGTTTGTTTTATAATCTGAATTTTTTTACGGCAAAATTTTAAAATATATTGTTAGTTTTTTCAGTCCTTAGTTTCTACATAAATAAGGGTGCGAAGTATTTTGGAACCCATTTATAAAAAAAAATACTTTCCAGCATGAAAAACTAAAAAACCTATTTTACCAAAATATATTGAAACATAAATTATTAACTCTCAGAGCACAGAACGGCAACTTGATGGATTTTTCTACTTTCAACCTCTTTCTCGTTCTTTTATCATAAAATAATAATTCTCGACTAAAATTATAATGTTTATGCAGGCTATTTGAAAAAAAGAGCCATTTTGACCTAATTAATAAAAATATTTTTAATCACTTAGGGAAGGTTTTTTAATAAAAATGTCGGAGAAATCCGCAATTTATCTAAAACGTCATCGAGTTTCTTCCTCTGGGTAAGTTTAGACACAGGTCTTACTCTATGTAACATTTTATTTCACTAGTGGTTCGAGCGTTAATTTTTGCAACGGGAACCCCCTTAACTAGACAAAGTTCTACTATTGTCAATATTGAGTATCCAGGCAAAGAGTCTCCCGAGTATGTCCCTGCTAAACAATAGACCCAAAAACACTTACCACACGTAAAACTACTAAATATAAGCCAAAATCTGTTTTAACTCCCCGGAAAAACTTAAGACAGAGGGGAGTCCTAGAATGTTTGAGTACAAAATCTAAATCTCACTCGGGCGGAAATAAAAGTTGACACAATTAAGGAATGATCAAATCTGATGTCATAAATCACGCTGAGAGAACGTACGAACAAAAGGATTGTAGGGCCCTAAAACCATTGGGGTATTTGTTAGAAATCGATGAGTCAGATTGATTCGAGCCCCTTAGCTTCTAGCTTATTTTGTGTGCATTATTTATCGACTTTTAAGAACATGAACGCTCGAAAATGACGTTTTCTAAATGATTTTAAGAGAAATTTATTGAAAGCGGATGAAGGAAATTACTATGCTTTCATCCATGTTTTGATAGCAGATTATTATGAGATTTACGAAAGATTGCTAAATTTAGGGGCACAGTAAACCAAAATGGCTGCGGTCGTGATTTGAAGCAAGAGAAATGAAGCAAATATTCGAGATATTTGAATATCTATTTTGATATAAAAAAAATCATATTTTTTTGAGATGTTTGAATATCTATTTTGATATAAAAAAAATAATATTTTTTTGATAAAATTCTTAAAAGAGATTTTGTGCTGGATTTAAAAGCGATTCGTTTTGGTGTTTCCCTAAAAATAAATATTTGCCCGAATAAAGCGCAAAATTTATATTTTTTTGTAAATTGAAAAATTGGATTTATACAAATGTTCAAAGATCGTTTTAAAAAGCTTTGTTTTAGCTTTTTGGATTTATAAAACCAGTGTAGTGTACTTTATAAAATGGGAAATATTTTACATTCGATTTTTATTGTTTCGTCTTCGAAGTTCGAATACAGACTTTACATTGTTTGATTCCAAATCGCGAATTCTTTTTTTTCTTTTCAGATTGAAATTGGCGAGAAAGTGGCCGAATAAAGAGAAAAAAATTACGATGGAAAATTTTTGATCTTGTAATTTTTGATTTGAAAATGAAGCGGAACCAGGATATAAAACCGCCGCCGCGACCAAGTTTAAAAAATCCGAAAAACCCAAAAACTTCGAAAAGAGATTTTGAAGCAGAGATTAAACCACAGAGACCAAGAAGCTTACTACTGATTCAATCAGAAAGAGAATTTAACAGATCAATAGAGATACTTAAAGGTTCGTTTTTTAAATTGTATATTTTCAGCCAAATCGGACCGCAGTTATTTCACATGTGAACTTTCAGGCAAATTCTTAAGGCATTAATTGTCTGAAATTTTGGTCACGTTGAATTTAGTTTCTAATTTCTATTTTTTTCGTTATTATGAAACTTTGAAAGTTTAACTTTCGATTAGTGCAGATGTGCTCTAGCAATTTCTACCAAAAAAACTTGTAAAGCTCCAAAAATTCTTCTCGATTTTCACTTTTCAATTTTTTTGATGAATTTATTTGAACATTAAAGACTCTAATTTATAGTCTCTCATCAGCCTAATATCAAGGGGGTGGTTATCAACCACTCGTTTATCTGATTGGGACCTTTTTTGAATCGGCTCTCCATAAAAAACGAAAAATGCGAGATACCTTGCTCTAGCGTGGATCTAGAAAAGGGTGTCAATTTAGAAATGTATTTGAGAAAAAATTAATACGTGAATATTTATGGAACTTAGAAAATAAGACCATTTCAACGAATAAATTTTGTCAATACAATTGACAATATTTAATATATNTTAATCCAACATAGACTATATTATATGGAAAATGATGCCTAGTTGGCCTTTTTTATCAGGCGTCATAACTTTGAGCCAGTGTCCAATCACATCACTCGATTGTCGACTTAATTCAAGAATCCCACGATCTCATTGGTCACTTTCTCAAAGTTATGACGTCTGATAAAAAAGGCCCACTAGGCATCATCTTCGATATGGTTTATTAAAAAATAATCTTATTCAAAATCAATAAATAATAACCCTCGATTCATTGATCACAGCGATAAGGATCTAGAAAATTTGAGATCTAAAAATAAAATGTAAAATTAGGAGCCTTTCGTACGTGACGGTTAAAAAAATATCCATAATTGTATTGATTGTGAAATTTTAAATATACCACCGAAATTGAACTACAAAACTAGGCAAATATGGAATCAAAATCACTTTGTCTCTCAAAAATTGAAATTTTTGATAAAAAGGAAGACTTGCGTCAATTTTTATACTATTACGATCAGTTATACGCAATGTACAGTATGTGGTTTTTTTACTTGCGAAATGAAAATTGTCATTTAGGTAATAACGGCCAATAAAAAACCCCTTACCTAAATGACAATTTTCATTTCGCAAGTAAAAAAACACATACTGTACATCTCATATATATTTATTACAGCATGTAACGTTTTTTCTTTCTTTTTCCAATTTGCATAAATTGCTATCCGCTAATGAGAACGATCAATTTTGGCAAAACCACGTCTTTTCAGATTCAACCAATCAAACGGCGGAATTCAGATTTATGCAATTTGGAAAAAGGGAAAAACATTACACCCTGTATATATACAAATTCAGCCAATTTATGTTAAATGTCATGACTGGACCCATAAAAATTATTAAAAGCAAACAGTAGCAGCCCAATTTTGTTGTTTGGCTTCAGTCATAAAAAAATTTGACAAATTCTTTACAAAAAACTATTTGCGTTCATAATCATTTACATTTTGATGAACAGCTCGAAATTTTTGAATTACGTATAAAACAAATGATTAAATAGTATTATATAATATATCCAAGTAATGACAAATTGTGACATTATGTGCTATTGTTAAAAAATGTAATTATACGGCAAAGGCGCACCAATTGTTAAAAATTATATTTTTTTTCAATTTCATACGGTGAATTCCGTATCATCGTAAAAATTGCAAAAAGAAATTGATTTTACCACGTGGATTTCAACTGTCGTCGAAGGGAATTGCGTTTTCGTACTTAATTTGCTTTGACGGGCTTCAGATACCAATTAAGGTATATATTTTGCAAATTTAAAAATAAAGAAATTTTGTAAAAAATGCAATGACTTCATTTTGAAAAAACTTCAAGCTTCAAGTGAGCCTTAAATGTTACACCTTGATTTAAAAATGACAAGTTCTAATTGTTACTGATCTCAATGCAGAGCTATCGACATAAATTGTGTACGAAAGTTAAATGATATTCGAAAATATAGATTCCGGTTTTAACACCCAAAGTGTTGAAGACAGAGTTGGAGCCTTACGTGGTAAGTATTTGTTGTCAATGTTATCAAATCTCATTAAATCATACAAAATGTAGCTACAAAATATGCACCAGTAAATTATAATGATGAAAATTTTCGAAAAAAAATAAAAATTTCGCGTCATCAAAATTGACTTGCTGGTGATACTTGCAAGTGTATCATAAAGTCATCGTAATAAATTATAATTTACAAATCTGCTATATTTTGGAAAATGTTAGTGGGAATAACCAAAATCCCCAGTTTGTTAGCATTTTCTGGAAATGCTCGAAATCCATAGCAACTTTGTATGAGAATCATTTCTTATCATATTTATTCAAATGTTAACTTCATTCATTATTAATTAATCTGGAAATTTTAAAATTCCCCTGAAATTATGCTCGCGTCCAATTTTGTAGTGAGCTTCAGTTGGCCCATAGTGTAGTTGGCAGCATGGACCATGCTGCATGGTTGATTTGGCAAAAATGATGTTATTGGCCGCATTATTATAAATATTATAAAATAATGTATAATTTTATTCTAAACAACCTTTCGCAGGATGGCTTGGCCGGTATATTATGAAATAATATCAAGCTAAAATTTAGAAGTAGAAAAAATAATAATGTTTCGTTGGCGAAATTTCTGCCAAAATTTAATGAAAAAGTTTAACGTTTAACATTGAACAGTTCAATTTGAACTTGATATTTTAAATTAAATATGCTCAAAGTTTCAGGGGTTCGGTGCTTAGAAACAGATCCGGCTCTTGATGAAAAACTTTTTAATGGAACCCGATTATTGGTCAATGTGAATTCAAATTTGTTTAAAACCTACGTGTTTGTAATTTCAAACTTTTGAATTTTTGAAAAAAGTTAAGAAAATTATAAATTTTTTTCTTATTTTTCGTTCGTTTTTCTTTCTTTCTTTCGAATTAACGAAAAAACTAATAAGATTGGCCATTGGACCTTTCTTTTAAGCGACTAGTAGCCACTGGCTACATATTTTTAATTTGCTCTTCAAAAATTTGACTGATAAAATTTGATAAAAAAACATGTGAGTCTGAACGAAACTTTGCGGCAAAGTGCATCAATTTCGCCAACTCGACCATGCTGCTTTAGGGCTAACTGAGGCTTTAGCCCTCAGACCTACTAAAATTTTGAGTAAAAACTTTTTACGAAAAATTATCACCCATGAGTCATGGGCCATGAGTCATGGGCCATGAAACAATTTTAAAATGTTTCCAACCTTAAATTAATTTATTATGTCCTTAAAATAATTTGATTTCGACTGAAAGTTTCGAAGCATGCTGCATGCTTTAAAATAAAATCCATATTGTTTCGGAAAAATTGCAAATCGTAATTTACGATTCGTAAATAGAAAGTTTATTTGATACCGTGTGATTGTTTGGAAATTCTTCATAATGTCAGGGCCTGAGAGTCAGGGCCTGACTGTCAGGCTGATTTTCCCAAATTATGTGGATCCCAAATGCATACAAGCTGTCTGAGAAATTAAAGTATACATTTTTGCATAATCATTAAATTTTATCATTTATTGATTATTTGGATAAAAATTACCATATCCGCTAAATATATTAGACTCTAATTATTCAGCTATAGATATATTTTCTAAAAAATACTTCGAAAAATATCATCGTAAAATCAACAAAGAGTATATATTTGAACATCAGTTAATGTTTATGAGCATGAGATCAAGTCCTCTATTTGAAACGCAGATTTACTTTTGTTTGGTCAAGAATTTTCCTGACAAGAATATATTTGCATCGAATAACTATGATGGAATATATTTTTTAAATTAGAGAGCAACTTTCCAAACTAAGTATCTGATGTTGGTCAAAACCATTGAATTGCACTGTAAGATCAGGTTGAATTTTGAAAAATCTTATTTAAATGAAAAAGTATGCAAGTTTAAAAAAAATCTTTAGCACAATGGGAAGAAACTCAGCGAAAAACTTACACAAAATGGGTGAATATATATTTATCAAAGCGGAAGCCACCTGTTAAATTGAATGATATCATAGATGATTTCCAAGCGGGCCCAGAGAAAATGGCACAGCTTTTGGAGATTTTGTGTCATTGTAAAATTGATATGGAGGGTGGGAAATTACCAGGGCATAAGGCAGGGTCAATTGATACGATAAAAAATATACAAAATCAATCATATGATATGATTCATATCATGAAAAATTGTAATATATATCCCTTTAACAACATTTTGTTAATCTACGATGTGCGGGTTGAAAAGTGGCCCCATGAGTAGCTAGGAGGGGTCTTAGGAGTGTCAGGATTGGCTCCCTCAGCCCGCACACCATAGATTAACAAAAGGTTGTTAAAGGTACTAAAGTATATATGCATTATGCAAATAAATTATTACCGGTAAAATACAAGGGTTAATAATTCAAGCCGTCAGCGCTTCTATGGCTGTTGACTTACAAGTAGCCTTGAATTTTTTCGGTTACATTTTTTTTCAATAAAATAAATTAAATTTTTAATTTCAAGAACATAACATAAATACAAGTGTCGAAAATTTATGATAGATTTTTCTTTAATGTGGTGGTGAAACATAATTTGCAACTTTCATCATATATCCCCTATTCACACTTTTGTGAATATCCCGGCCCTGATTAGCAACCGTAGTGTGTTTTTAAGTAGTAGGGCCGGGATATTCACAAAAGTGTGAATAGGGGATATAAATGTGGGAAAAAAGAAAAGACACCAAGATTTATGAACATATATTATGTTAGATAATAGTTAATATATTTGACTGATCTGATCTGTTGATCTGATCATTTTTATTGAATTATTTAAAATGGAAAGTTTGACTTACTATCACCTGAGGTGATTCACCTTATAAAATAGGGTTGCGGCATGCATAACTTTCACCGCTAGCTGGTCCTCAAAAAACGGTCTATTAACCACTTTCTCTACGCTTTTGTCGTTGAAAATCGATAAACTTGCATCGAATTTTGTGAAAGTCATCCTAGAATTTTTCAACGGAAAACTATGAGACTTAATTTAAAAGGGGTGTTTGTTTTATTTAAATGATTTTTTTTTAAATATGAACAATTACAAGCATTGGGGTACTCTTTTTATTTTGATACGTGGTCAGGAAAGCACTTTTTGATGGTTTTAATAATATTTCGTATGAAATAAGTTTAAATTTCTTGATTTTTGGAAAAATAAAACACGATTTATAAAAAAACGAGACCCAATTTGGACAAAAACTTTCTAGCGGTTCTGGCAGAACCGTTCTGCACGAACTCATCAGCTACACATTCATGTGCGTTTCAAATGTGTAAAATTTAAATCCAGAGAGGAGAAACATTTTGATTGAGACCCCTAAAATAAGGTCAAAATACCTTTTTTGATAATGCTGAAGCCAAATCCAAGAATTTTCCCAAAAACTTTCTAGGGGATCTGCCCACGTTCTGTCTGGTGAATTTAAGTCATAAATTACTAAGTATAAATTACTAAGTATATAAATTTTTAAACCTTGAAAACTCAGGGAGAAAATAAATTTTATAAGCACGTTTCTGATTGGACGAGCCATCCGTCACATTCGAAATTTCAGGATGCAAGATTTTTGTTCAAATTTTAAAGGGAGGTCATATTTGGTCGAAAAAATTGTTCTACTTCAACAATTGGCTTTTGAAAACCCCGATTTTCACTAAATTATTGAGGACCAACTCCTGAAGCATGGAAAAGTGGAAAAATAAAAAGTTAAATATTGTTGAAAAAATTAACCCATAAAAGTCTTCAAGAATATCACAGATAAATATCGTTCAAAATGCCTTCCTTGCTCTTGAAAAAAGTAATCCTGAAATCAAGCTTATTGGAATTAACCCTTCTGACGTTATCGATGGTAAACCCAGCATTGTACTTGGTTTTGTATGGAAAATGGTGCTCAACTTTCAGGTTCGTATTTAAAGAAAAAATCTTTTCAAATAAATCCCAGCTATTCAAACAATAATTTATTTTAGATCGAAGAAGTTTTGAAAAATTTAGAAAAATACCAAGATTCAGAGGATACGGATTCAAAGGGTAAAAAACCTAGGCGAGAAGGTCTTGCAAGAAAAGCTATGCTGAAATGGGTTAAACATAAACAGACAAAATCGGATGGAGCTCCAGCTGCTTTAGATGTCACAGTTCGGTGTTTAACATTTTTTTACATTTATTACATAGAATGCCTCATGTTGAACATTTAACATCTTCAACTTGGGTCTGACGTCACGTCAGTCTATACTAACGAAGAGAAAAGTTGACCATTGAGTTAGAATTTTTATCGAAAGATTTTCCCTTAATTTTCGTGCATATACGTAATGTATAGAAATTCAGACAATTCTCTAGCTAACTGATAAAAAATATTTTTTTATCATTTATTATAAATGCATCTTACTTGATTTCCAAAAAGGGTCTCAGAAACTAACATTTTTATCATGAAACCTCACCAAAAATGATAATAAATGTATTCCGTTATTTATATTTTCAGAATCAGTGCTTAAAACTATGTATGAAAATTTGCAAAAATTATGGTTCTGATGAGTCTAAATTTCAACCAATCAGAATTAAGTTGAAATTAAAACTAACTTCATTGGTCGATAAATGCGTTATATAATATAAACTATATTCCAATTTTCAACACTAATAAAAGTTGATGATTTTGGCGCAGCTTGGCGAGATGGTCGAGCTTTTCACAGTTTACTGAATTCAATTGAACCCGGACTGGTCGACCTGGAAAAAGTGATGAAATCAACAAACCGGCAAAATCTTGAAGCTGCTTTTCGATTAGCCGAGGACCATGTAAGTTTCCAAATTATACGTAGTAATCAAACAAGAATTCATCCACAAGTATGCTTTCCGCATAAATTGGTGATAAAAAATCCTTAATTTGACACTTGAAGGTCACATTGTTATAAATCAACTCTGAACAGATTAAAATTTAAGCAAATCATTTTTGAGTCATTATACAGTAACTCTTAATGGATGTTAATCATTTTCTACTTAAACATCATTAAGAACGGTTTTTTTGATAACTTAATGATCTTTAAAACTTAAATCAAGGCGTAATCTCCATTAAGTATTTTTGGACTTAAGGGGGTGGGTGTCGGTTTTTTTTGAGCCCTTTATAGAATTAATTTATAATACATTAATATTGGTTATGGTCATAACTCTGAGCCAGTGTCCAATCACAATACTCGATTGTCGACTTAATTCAAGAATCCGCGATTTAATTGGTCATTGTTCTCAAAGTTATGACGCGGGCTGAGATAATTTCGATATCCTTTCCCAACGGAACTCCATCTCAAAAACGTTTACTATATCTATAGCGCGTGTTCGAATCCCAGTGATGTTGTCTGAGTGATTGTCATACGTGATCGCTTGAGTGATTACACACCGATCAAATTTAGCGGTCCCAATATCAAGCTCCTTGCCTATAATCATACTCAAGACAATCAGTAAGACAACATTAGTGGGATTCGAACACGCGATATCCTTTTAACACCTTTTTGATGATTTGAGAGATGTAGGCTGAAAAGAAGAGAAAGCGGCCTTATGAGTGGCTAGAAGGGGTCTCAGGAGTTTAGGATTGGCTCCCCCAACCTACATCTCTCAAATCATCAAAAAGGTGTTCAAGGGATATAGAAGATAGTAAACGTTTTTGAGAGGAGTTCCGTCGGGAAAAAAATATGTGCGGGACGCTTCCACGGTTAACTAATACTTTTCTGTATAATAATGGACACAGGTTGATGATTTTTTCCGGGGCCATTTTGTAACAATTAAGTTGTTCAATCAAAACAGCTGAAGTCGAATCAAATCTTGTTCTCTGCACACTGAAAATGGCTTTTTCGCCGAAACGTCAAAAATAAACAATTTTAAATATAATTATAAGGAAGATGATTAAAATAATTTGGTAGATACCAACTACGAGAATTTTTTATTATTAATGACTTCAAAAATGAATTGCTTAAATTTTAATCTGTTCAGAGTTGATTTATAACAATGTGACCTTCAAGTGTCAAATTAAGATTTTTTATCACAATTTATGGCGGAAGCATACTGTGGATGAATTCTTGTTTTGATTACTACGATTAATTGGAACTATCATGGTCCTCGGCTAATCGAAAGCAGCTTCAAGTTTTGCCGGTTTGTTGATTTCATTCACTTTTTCCAGGTCACAAGTCCGTTCAATGGGAATTCAGTAAACTGTGAAAGCTCGACCATCTCGCCAAGCTGCGCCAAAATCATCATTTATTAGTGTTGAAAATTGGAATATAGTTTATTTTATTATAACGCAATTTATCGGACCAATGAAGTTATTTTAAATTTCAACTTAATTTCTGATTGGTTGAAATTAGACTCATCAGAACCATAATTTTTGCAAATTTTCAACATAGTTTTAAGCACTGATTCTGAAAATATAAATAACGGGAATACATTTATTATCATTTTTGGTGAGGTTTCATTGATAAAAATGTTGTTTCTGAGACCCTTTTTGGAAATCAAGTAAGATGCATTTATATAAATGATAAAAAAATATTTTTTATTCAGTTAGCTAGAGAATTGTCTGAATTTCTATTATATGCACGAAATTAAGGAAAATCTTTCGATAAAAATCTAACTCAAATGGTCAACTTTTCTCTTCTTAGTATAGGACTGACGTGACGTCAGACCCAAGTTGAAGATGTTAAATGTTCAACATGAGGCATTCATGTAAAAAATGTAAACAAATGTTAAACACCGAACTTGACATCTAAAGCAGCTGGAGCTCCATCCGATTTGTGGTTTATGTTTAACCCATTTCAGCATAGCTTTTCTTGCAAGACCTTCTCGCCTAGGTTTTTACCCGTTGAATCCGTATTTCCTCTGAATCTTGGTATTTTCTAAATTTTTCAAAACTTCTTCGATCTAAAATAAATTATTGTTTGAATAGCTGGGATTTATTGTGAAAAGATTTTTTCTTTAAATACGAACCTGAAGATTTGAGCACCATTTCCATACAAAACCAAGTACAATGCTGGGTTTACCATCGATAACGTCAGAAGGGTTAATTCCAATAAGCTTGATTTCAGGATTACTTTTTTCAAGAGCAAGGAGGCATTTTGACGCATATTTATCTGTGATATTCTTGAGACTTTTATGGGTTAATTTTTTTCAACAATATTTAACTTTTTATTTTTCCCATGCTTCAGGAGTTGGTCCTCAATAATTTAGTGAAAATCGGGGTTTTCAAAAAGCCAATTGTTGAAGGTAGAACAATTTTTCGACCAAAATATGACCTCCCTTTAAAAATTTGAAAAAAATCTTGCATCCTGAAATTTCGAATGTGACGGATGGCTCGTCCAATCAGAAAACGGTGCTTATAAAATTTATTTCTCCCTGAGTTTCAAGGTTTAAAAATTTATATTACTTAGTAATTATACTTAGTAATTTATGACTTAATTCACCAGACAGAACGTGGGCAGATCCCCTAGAAAGTTTTTGGGAAAAATTCTTGGATTTGGCTTCACGCATTATCAAAAAAGTATTTTGACCTTATTTTAGGGTCGGCAATCAAAAATGTTTCTCCTCTCTGGATTTAAATTTTACACATTTGGAAACGCACATGAATGTGTAGCTGATGAGTTCGTGCAGAACCTGCTAGAAAGTTTTGTCCAAATTGGGTCGCGTTTTTTTATAAATTCGTGTTGATTTTTTCCAAAAATCAAAGAAATTTAAACTTATTTTCATACGAGAATATTATCAAAACCATCAAAAAGTGCTTTCCTGACCACGTATCAAAATAAAAGAGTACCCCAATGCTTGTATTGTTCATATTTTAAAAAAAAATCATTTAAATAAAAACGAACACCCTTTTAAATAAGTCTCATTTTTCCGGTTGAAAAATTCTAGATGACTTTCACAAAATTTCGATGCAAGTTATCGATTTTCACGACAAAAGCGCGGTAGAGAAAGTGGTAATTAGACCGTTTTTTTGAGGAGCACAGCTAGCGAGTGAATAGTTATGCATGCCCACACCCTATTTATAAGGTGAATCACCTTAGGTGATAGTAAGTTCAAACTTTCCATTTTAAATAATTCAATAAAAAATGATCAGATCCACAGATCAGACAGTTCAAAATATTAACTATTTATCTACATAATATATGTTCTAAATCCTTGGTGTCTTTTCTTTTTTTCCGCACATTCATCCCCATTCACACCTTTTGTGAAGTATCCCGGCCCTACTACTTAAAAACACACTACGGTTGCTATCAGGGCCGGGATATTTCACAAAAGTGTGAAATAGCGGGATATATGATGAAGTTGCAAAATTATGTTTCACCACCACATTAAAGAAAAATCTATCATAATATTCGACACCTTGTATTTATGTTATGTTCTTGAAATTAAAAATATTATTTATTTGATTGAAAAAAAATTTAACCGAAAAAATTCAAGGCTACTTGTAAGTCAACAGCCATAGAAGCGCTGACGGCTTGAATTATTAACCCCTTGTATTTTACCGGTAATTAATTTTATTTGCATAATGCATATATACTTTAGTACCATTTACAACCTGTTAATCTTATGGTTGTGCGGGCTGAGGGAGCCCCCAAATTTTCTCGACACCTAAGACCCCTCCTAGCATCATGGGGCCACTTTTCAACCCGCAACATCGTAAGATTAACAAAATGTTTGTTAAAGGGATATATATTACCAATTTTCATGATATGATTGATTTTGTATAAGTTTTTTATCGTATCCAAGATTGAACCTGCCTTATGCCCTGGTAATTTCCCACCCTCCCAATTCAATTTTACAATGACACAAAATCTCCAAAAGCTGTGCCATTTTCTCTGGGCCGCTTGGAAATCATCTATGATATCATTCAATTTACAGGTGGCTTCCGCTTGTGATAAATATACTATTCACCCATTTGGGTGTAAGTTTTTCGCTGAGTGCTTCCTTCCCATTGTGGCTAAAGATTTTGTTTTAAACTTGCATACTTTTCTCATTTTTAAATAAGAATGTTTTCAAAAATTCAACCTGATCTTACAGTGCCAAATTCAATGGTTTTGACCAACATTCAGACTACTAGTTTGAGAAGTGCCTCTCGTAATTTTAAAAACATATATTCCCATCATAGTTATCGATGCAAATATATTTCTTGTACAGGAAACTTCTTGACCAACAAAAGTAAATCTGCGTTTCAAATAGAGGACTTGATCTCATGCTTCATCACATTAACTGATGTTCAATATAATACTCTTTGTTGATTTTACGATGATATTTTTCGAAGTATTTTTAGAAAATAATCTCTATAGCTGCAATAATTAGAGTCTAACTATATTAGCGGATATGGTAATTTTTATCCAAATAATCAAAAAATCGATAAAATTTAATGATACTGCAAAAATGTATACTTTAATTTCCTCAGACAGCTTGTATGCATTTGGGATCCACAGTATTGTGGGAAAATCAGCCTGACAGTCCAGGCCCTGACTCTCAGCCCTGACATTATGAAAGAATTTCCAAACAATCACATGGCGGTATCAAATAAACTTCTATTTTACGAGCCTCGTACAATTACGATTTGCAATTTTCCGAAACAATATGCGATTTTATTTAAGCATGCTGCATTGCAGCAGCTTCGAAACTTTTCCAGTCCGAAATCAAATTATTTTTAAGGACAATATAAATTAATTTAAGGTTGGAAACATTTTTAAAATTGTTTCATGGCCCATGAGTCATACTGCATGGCCCATGACTCATGGGGGTTGGATAATCATTTTCGTAAACAAGTTTTTACTAAAATTTTAGTAGGTTGAGGGCTAAAGCCTCAGTTAGCCTTAAAGGCAGCATGTCGAGTGTGGCGACGAAATTGATCACTTTGCGCAATGTTTCGATCAGACTCACATGTTTTTTTATCCCAAATCTTTATTCAGTCAAATTTTTGAAAGAGCAATAATTAAATATGTAAGCGCAGTGGCTACAGTCGCTTAAAAGAAAAGTTACAATGGCCAACTTATTAGTTTCGTGTATTCGAAAGAAAGAAGAAAAACGAACGAAAAATAAAAAAAAATTTATAATTTCTTACTTTTTTCAAAAATTCAACAGTTTGAAATTACAAACACGTAGGTTTTAACCACAAATTGAAATCACATTGAACCAATTTAATCGGGTCTCCATTAAAAATTTTTCATCAAGAGCCGGATCTGTTTCTAACTACGGGAACGCCTGAAACTTTGATGCATATTTAATTTAAAAATTCAAGTTCAAATTGACACTGTTCAATGTTAAACGTTAAAACTTTTTCCATTAAATTTTGAGCAGAAATTTCGCCAACGAAACATTATTATTTTTCTACTTCTAAATTTTAGCTTGATATATAATTTCATAATATACCGGCCCAAGCCACCTGCGAAAGGTTGTTTAGAATAAAATTATACATTATTTTATAACTAATTTTAAATAATGCGGCCCAATAACATCATTTTTGCCAAATTCAACCATGCAGCATGGTCCATTGCTGGCCAACTACACTATGGCCAACTGAAGCTCACTACAAAATTTGACGCGAGCATAATTTAGGGGAATTTTAAAATTTCCAGATAATTATAATGAATGAGTAACATTTGAATAAATGATGAGTAAATGATTCTCAGTACAAGTTGCGTGGATTTCGAGCATTTCCAGAAAATGTACAACTGGGGATTTGGTTATTCCCACAAAACATTGTTCCCAAAATATAGCAGATTGTAATTATAATTTATTCGATGACTTTATGATACACATCTNTAAAGGGATATCGCGTGTTCGAATCCCACTAATGTTGTCTTACTGATTGTCTTGAGTATGATTATAGGCAAGGATGCTTGATATTGGGACCGCTAAATTTGATCGGTGTGTAATCACTCAAGCGATCACTAAGACAATCACTCAGACAACATCACTGGGATTCGAACACGCGCTATAGAGATAGTAAACGTTTTTGAGATGGAGTTCCGTTGGGAAAAGGATATCGAAAATTATCTCAGCCCGCGTCATAACTTTGAGAAAATGACCAATTAAATCGCGGGATTCTTGAATTAAGTCGACAATCGAGTATTGTGATTGGACACTGGCTCAGAGTTATGACGCGTGCTGAGAAAGGCGCAATAGGGATAATTTTCGATAAGGAAGACGAGTCGCCCACGCAAAAAGAATAGAGCCAGGGCGTTGAAGAGACGGCAAACTGCCGTAAAAAATAACTAGAAAGACTCATTATGAGTCTTTCTAGTTATTTTTTCAAAGAAAATATAATAAATTTTAATTTGTATTTAAAAGTATATATTGATTAATTTTATTCTCTGAATAATCCATTTCTTAAGTTCGGAATTCCCCGGATTCTTGACCCCGAAGATTTAGATGTTGAACGTCCCGATGAAAAATCAGTAATGATGTATGTTGCAGAAATTATAAAAGTTGCCGAAGCACGATCCGAAACAAGCTCTGGACTCGGCAATCCGTTGCTTACTGAAACCGCCATGAAACTGGACGAATTATTACTCTGGACTAATGGGGCCGAAGAGGCCATGAAGAAAAAACACAAACTCAGGAAATATACGCCGCAAGATTATAAAGATTACCTTCAGTTTGACCGCGAGCTCGCGATTAAAAAAAAAATCTTAGAAGAATTATCAAAGCACTCCGATCCAGAGCAGCGAAAGCTTATCGAAAAATGTTTCGAAGGCATTGAAAAATCTCAAGAAAAATGGCTAGATAACTTGGATAAAAATCTACCGAAACAACTAGCTAAAATTGGGCAATTTATCAAAGAAGCCAAAGAGGAGTTAAAGTATAACTCAATTGACGAAGAAAATTTCAGTCTTGAAAGTGGGGACGATTCTTCGATACATTCGATAGAGTCCAAAATAAGATCTCATAATGAAGTATTTGGAAATATGAATGCACTGATTGCTGCGTTTAAGACAAATAAAAGGGCTGCAAAATTCACGGGGATAACTCAAGAACAATTAGGAAACGGTTGATTAGATAATTGTTTTACTAACCTGAATTTCTAAGCTAGTTAATATCAGTGATGCAGCATCACTGATGCTCCAGATATACCGAAATGCTTAATATTTAATTACGCTCATCGGATAAATCTGCCACGATTTTTTTCTCTATAATGTTGCGATGAATTTTGAGCGATTTAGGTGAAAAATGTAAAAAGTCAAATATACTACAGTAGTATTACTACTTCAATATTTAGTAAGTTATTCACAGTTCCTGAAAATTTTGCGAAGGTAATTAAAAATTTCAAAAGTTCTCATCCTGAAGCTTTGCGAATTCGTATCAATTAATTTCCTAACTGCTTCACGGCTAGATTAATGATCAAAATTTTATAGAAAATAAATTGTCGTGGCATTTTTGTCTGTCGAGCGATCGTACTAAATATACTTTCCCCAACCGAAGTGGATCTTGAAAATGCTTGCTATCTCTATAGCGCGTGTTCGAATCCCACTGATGTTGTCGAATTGATTGTGTTAGTGATTGCCCTAGTGATTACGCACTAATCAACTTTGGCGGTCCCAATATCAAGCACCCTTGTATATTATCATACCCAAGACAATCACTAAGACAACATTAGTTGGATTCGAACACGCGCTAGAGAGAATCTATATTAGAGAAAGCAAGCATTTTCAAGATCCCCTTAGGTTGGGAAAAAGATATAAAACCGAGTGTGTGGTATTAAAATTACTACTTGCTACACAAAGATCAGAAAAGACGTTGGTTGGATAAAATATAAGAATTTTATAATTTTTCAACTTTGAATTAGACGATATGCAAGCCAGATTAGATACTACTCAAACTAGTGCTCAATACCGCCTCGCATGGTTGAATTATTCTGAGGCAAGATACAGACTTTTGGCGTACCTAGCGGCTGGTCAAACCCAATTAAATATGTGGACAGCTCCATTTGAGGGAATTGAGTTCGTCGAAAATCACATTCAAGATTGGGAACAAGTCATGGATTTAGTCAAGGTTTTTTAAATTTTTGAAGGAAGACGATTGAAAAATCTTTTTATTTTAGTTTTATTATTTCGGAATTTTTTTTCGCTCGAAATCTCTGAAATTTCGAAACGCCTGAAAATTTGCGATTTTTGATCATTTTGGGATTTTGATCAAATGCGATAATTATAAAAAATATCTAAAAAGAAATGCAAAAACATTTAGAATTCGCGTACTGCGTCTTATTTAAAATTTAAGAAATCTAGTAATCTCTAAAATTTTGAGCTGCCAGAAATTTAAGAAGGATGCGATTTTTTGATCAAATGCGATAAATTCCCATCAGCAATATAAAAAATATCTAAAATTAAATTTGAATCTCAAATTCTGAAAAAAATTAAAACTCGCGTCTTATCAAATATTCATGAGAAAAACGTAACAAAAACCTCACAATAGGTCAGTTTGGGGATAAATTATTAAAAGGTGCAAAATTACTCGAAGAACGAACGGACGAATATCTAAAATCTGGAATCACGATACCGGAGCGAGAGAATGTGAAAAATATGACGGAGGAAAAAGTAAAACAAGCCAAGCTCATTTTGGTCGAAATGGACGCTGCAAAAACCCTTTTAGACGAGGCTGCGAATACTTGGAAAAAGTTTAATCGTCTTATTCTTGTCACAAATGTACGTCACCGGATTATAATAAGACAGCTTTTTATTTTGTTTTCAGGAGTGGTTAGACGAGGCAGAAGAGGTTCGGCAGAAATCGGAAGACAAAAAAAACCATTTTTTTACATCGGACAGTATTAATGAAACAGAGTTATCGATAAAAGAATTGAATCAGTATTCGAAGTTTTTGAGGGAACATTGCGAACAAGAACTAATTGGTAAGTTTGAAATGAAAGCTACTTAGATTTACAGAAAATGATTTTCAAAAATCTCTTAACAATTTTTCTCAGTACTATTATATTATACTGAGTATAAGAATCAATGGACGCAGACCTTCTTTTGACACAGCCATACATATGTCTTATTAACTTTTTGGTCCCTGGTCACTCGTCATCGTCTATTGTTTATAGCTGTCGTTAATTCTCAGATGACGAAAGGCAACTTAATGGCTTTTTCTAATTTGAACTTGTTTTTAGAACTTTCCACCCTTGTAGGCTCCAAACTCACAATTTTCTTTAAGGCGCCAAAGCCGATTTTTAGGCTCGACTTTGAGAGAAAGTTTTCTGTGAGAACTATATCCCTTTATGACACTTTTGTAAAGATTTGCGTGTTATTATGAAGCATGAGGGAAATACTCGATTTACAGTTCATAGAAACATGAAAATACTACCATAAGAAGCGCCAAAACCTCGACTGTTGATTTTAGGTTCTTATGTTATCGCAAATACTTCCAGCAAACCAGTTAACTGGTTTCAAAATTAAGTCTTTTCCTCACGCTGCAGGATAACACGCAAATATTTACAAAAGTGCCATAAAGGGATATAATATGTCTAAGATTATACTTACGTGTCCCGTAGAACTTTGACGTCAGAGAACTAAATAATCGCGTGATTTGATTGGTCAATACACAAGAGTCAATGCGCGGGCCATACGCGTTTGAGCGTTTTCATTCGAAGTTTTTTTAATGCTCAAATTTTAATCCTGTTGGCGCTGTTGGCGTTAAAAAACGAGAAAGTGTCTTATTTATTAGATGGTAAGATATTTTGAAGTATTTATATTTATAATTTTGATGAAAACACTGGTTATTAGGGAAACAGAAAAGTAAAGAGATCATTCGAGGAAGTTCGTTAAAAAAGAATGGTTTATTTCAACAAAAAGCCATCGAGTAACTCGATTCGAGTTGCGTTTTCATCTTTTGGATAAGCTTAGACTCTCGTCACATTATAGTTAACATAAGACAATGATGATTTTTTTCAGTTTTTTAGAGGGATTTTTTTCGATAAAGTTTACTCATAATTTTAGACAGTTCACAAAAAATAAATTTCAGATCCGATCGTTGAAAGTACAAATAATATAAACATAAAGTGGAATGCTCTCCAACAATTAATGCGAGATATAATCCGTAAAAATGAAGTTCAAAACTTCGAGAAAAAATACTTCTCGACAGTTTCTGAGCTATCAGCATGGCTCGATCAAATGGAGCAATTTTTACAACAACAGATCGTAACGAGATTAGACGATATCTGTGACTTTCAGCATGAACTTGATATCAAAAAAGCTGATGAGGTTCCTGAAATGGAAAAAACTTATCGAGGAGCCTCTCAAGCAGCTCAAAATCTCTGCAAATCTGGTTATGAAAAAGCTGAAATTCAACGGATGCTTCAGGAAATGACTATCATCAAAGATCGATTTTTATCGTGCAGAGAAAATATTGATAAATCTCTGTTGGCTACAAAAGCTCTGGAAATGCCTTTGGCTGAGTTGGAAAATTTATACACTGCTGTTCAAGCATGGCATGATGAATCTGAAGAAATTTTCGAAGGATATGAAGGAGAGTTGTATAAATTTGATTTAATTTTTTTACACAAAATTATATCATTTTTTTATACACAAAATCAGAATAAAGTTTGATTACTGAAAATTGACTAGAATATCTTTTTCAATAAAATTTGACTTGAAAACTCAGGCACTAGATTGATGCTCATGAAAATTTCCTTAAAAATCTGAGAACCCATTTTATACTTTTTGAGAGCGAGCTGAGATAATTTGACTGAGAAAAACATGTTTTCACGTTTTTGACGACCACCACGTAAATATTTTTTTTACCTAATTTCTTAAAAATATATTTGTTAATCCCCTTACTCATAGAGCCATAAAAGTGGCTTTCATTTTTTTGAAACGACCTGAAAAGACAAACATAATTAAAAAAGAAGTTGAAGGTTCAAATCGCCAATAGAGTTTGCGATTAATTTTTGAAAAATAAAAATAAAATTTTTTTTCCATGAGCCGTTCGGAATATCTTTTATCCTACTTTTTTTTTGGATTTCTCTGAAATTTTTCTTTATCAGCTTTATCTCGTAATTTATTTGTAAAAAGAAGGTCTTAAACACTCAGTTTTTAGGAATTCGTCTTGACCATCTTTAAAAAAAATAATAATGTTTCTACTTTTTTTATTTATTTTTGTTTGAAAACAGAAAAATTGCTTAAATATTGTTTACCACTAATTTCACCATTTCAGAGGTGAAGAATTATTGTTTCATAGACGACCCGATAAGGCATTTTGAATCGGAGATCAGATCAAGAAAGCCCAGGTTTTACTCTATTTTATTTAATTTGCATATTATTACAAAAATCTTATATTTATTACTAGAGAACAGTGTGAGTCCGTTATTCCACAGCCTTAATTAGTACTCAAATTGTTAATTATCCAAATTTAATAATCCATAAATTAAGTCTATTCTTTATCAACAATGACTGAAAATTAATTTAAACGAAAGCACTTATATTTTTTGGATGATAGAGCTTCAAGTCGAGCCATAAAAGTGGCTTCATGCTCAGGGGGATATCAATACTCAAATGAGTAAGGGGGTTAAATAAATTTGAAAATAAATTAGTTTAGAAATTTTTACGCAAAACAATAATCATCGAAATTTCGTAGTAAAAACTTATTTGTGAAATTTTTTGTAACTTTATAAAGACCCAAATTGTGGAATGGACAGCATAGAACAACTCGTCGAACTTCATGATCAACAATTCGGCTCCGAGTGCTTTAAAGAGATCGAAATAAATACGACTAGAATGCGAAGTTTCATCAATGATATAAACAAGGCAAAACTGGAGACAATGAATTCATCGGATATAGAAAATCGTGTTTTAAACATAATAAAAGCCATCGAAGGTATTCGGCGCCAAGCGGCTCAATGGGGGCCCAGAATCGACGGGTTAAATACAAAATGGGTCAAATTAAACAAATGGATAAAAGATTCAGAAGACGCATTATCTGAGTCTGAGCACCATTTAAATAATCCCGATCCTGTCACAAATCGGGATGAACTTGAGGAGCTTGCAAATAAATTATCTTTATTGCTTTCTGTTGTTCCGCTGCTTAAATCAGACCTGGATGATATGAAACAAGTTTTACGAAATACGTCCGATCATGAGTCTAATGTCGATGAGATGGTACCACTTATGAAAGAGACGCTAGACGCAATCTTGTCCATGGGTGAAAAACTAGAGATTAAGGTAGGCCAAATTACTACAGTGTGTGAACAAATGAAGGTTTTTTTTGAGAAAAAAAATAACACCATTAATCTACTTTTTGGAAAAATAAATTTAAGGTTTTTTTTGGGTAACGTACTGAATTTGATGATTATCAAAAGTCATCATAAAAATTCAAGGGAGATTATTTTAAGTCATCACACGGCTGACAAGGTTAAACGCAGCGTTTAAAACGCTGCAAATTTCATGATTCAGTTAATCAGAGAGTTCAATTATTGACAACTTACATTTGTATTGTATAATTACCCTTGCTTTTTCTCGGTGATTTTTAATCCGAAACATGTATTAAATAATTTAAAAAATATACAGTATGTTCTTTTTTAAGTAGCGCTTGAGAAAAAAGACTACATTTCGACACCTGCGTTTTTCATTGGCCAGTCAAGAATTATCTTGTGAAAAAACGGAGTTGTCAAGATGTAGTCTTTTTCGATCGCTAATTAAAATGGGACATACAGTATGTCACATACTGTATGTTTCACATACTGTATGTTTCACATACTGTATGTTTCACATACTGAATTTCACATACTGTATAATACAAAATTTTTGGTCAGTGTTTTTTATATACAATTTTTGTAATTTTGTAAAAAACGACATTCTGATTGGCTGAATTTATTATTCATCAAAACTTATTGAGAAATAACGTTGAATTAATTTAGGGGCTTTTTGACGATGTGAAAAATGAAATTGACCTGGCGAAAAATGTTCTTAAAGATATTCGGTCAGTTTTACGCTCGGACGGAGCTTCATTGGCGATTGAAAAAAAAAAAGCCAAAATGGGTGAGCATGAAAATCCTATTCAAAACGCAAAGAAGCTCTTAGAATCAGTGATGCAGAAATTTAAATCTGAGCCGGAAGAGAAAAATTTGGCTCTCATGAAAATGTACAGGAGCCAAATTGATGAATTGACGTCAATAGAACGTGATCTTGATGAAAAAATCGATGGTCTACCGGAGAAGATAGCTTCTTTTAACGAGAAAATTGACAATCTGGATACAATCTTAAACAACGCGGAGGAAAAACTTAAAATTCCTGAAATATCGGATGAAAAAAGCCTCGAAAATTATGAAAAAATATTGCAAGAAAATGACCTTTCAAAAATTGAGGCCCTTAAAATTATGGAAGATCTCAGTAATCAACTTATTGATCTGTCAGAATCACTTCCACCTCAGAGGCTTCAAGAACAGGAAGAGCTTATTTTATCAAAATCAGCAAAATGCAAAGCATTCATAGCCAAACTAGACGTTCAGAAAAAGCAAAGGATTATCAAATAATTATTAACCGTTTAAACATTATTTTGAGAGGTGAAAAGCTCAAAATTAAAGCTTTGCCAGATTGGAATTTCCAGTAGAAAATTTAAGATCTGTCAAATTTTGTCAGTTAATTATTAAATATTGAAAGTGGTTGTTACAAATTTTTTCACTTTTATTTATATACAGTATGTAAGATAGTAGCTAGGGATTTCAGCGTTAGTTTGCACTTAAGGGGGTAACCGACGGAGGCTGTATCCTCGGACTCAAAGTGATAGAACGCTAATTTTAGTTGCATTGTCATTTTCTGTGGTTTGCTTCCAAAAATATATATAAAAAAATTTACGATGTCAAAAATTTCCAAAATTTCTAAAGTTAATACTGAAAAAAAAGAAATTTTGATATCCAGGAGCTAGATGTAGTTGTACCAAAAAATGGAAAAAAATCACTTTTTGGACCGGTATAACCGGCCGGTCCGGTCATACAAAAAACTTTTGACACCATTTTTTGAAAATTTCAAACAAATATCTCCTAGAATCCGAAGTTGAACTCAATCCGAAATTGCGGTTAGCTCAGGACTAACGTTTGAAAATCAGTAAACCCGTCGGTTACCCCCTTAATTATACGCATTAACGCGTTGTACAGAGAGCCAATGAGCATTGTTAACGTGGGTAACCCGTACACAAACTAAAACTCATTATCTCTATTCTTAAAAAAAATGCTGATTTTTGGAAAACGGGACATAATTTTTCTGCGAAATTTTTTCTGGATCAATTTCAGCACAGGGACTAAAAGTGCTCCGAAAATAAATAAAATATGAGCTGGTCGATTTTTGCCGTGCCTACCTTATTCAAGGCGTTATTACTAATATTAAAAGGTAACCGGACTTGTTTGCAACACGGTTCAGCTCCTAACCAGGTCATCAATTCATTAATAAAAATCCCAATTCATTTCAAAAACTCAAATGTGAATAAATTTAATTCAACGAGCAATATTCGTTTTGAAATTAATTGTGATTTCAACTAAAGCGATTTAAAAAAAAGTGAACTTTTGGACAAAGCGTAAGAACCACCGATTAATTATTTTGAGAAAAATTTCCAAGAATTAAATGACTGATCTAAAAGCTATTTTACTATGAAAACTTCATCAATTAGTTTGATTGAACCGGACGTAAACTTACCGGAAATAAACTTAAAATTATCCTTTATAATCCGTAAATAGCACGTTGATCAGGCCCGCGACGGAATTAAGCTGAAATCCGAAATATTTAATGTGGAGCAACAGCTTGTTAATCTTGGCAATAATATTGCTGATGAGGACGACGAAGGAAATCGAAAATTTATCGATTCCATAATCCACTCGAGGAAACAAAATGATCAACATGAACTTGTCATACAAAAGTATCAAACAATCCAATCCGAGCTACTGCAAAAAGTGGAAGTTGTTGAGCAAGAATTAAGGTATTTGAAAACTCAAAAAATCAAGCATAAAATTAAAAAAAATGTGTAGGTGTTATCAATAAAACAATATTTTCAAAGGTTTTTTGTTTAAAAGTTTATGATTTTTTTTAGATTTTTCGTGAAATCATAAATAAGAAGTACTTAAAAAGAGTAGTCAACAGGTAGTACTTAAAAAGAGGAGTCAACAGTAGCTTATAAAGGTTAGCTACTAAGTCTAGCTTTTTTTCCACCGCTAGGTGTTGCGCGCTAGACGCTTGTATTATATATGTGTGGTGTACTAGCAGTATAACAGGCTAACGCTTAGCTAAAGTATAGGCTATTAATTAAAAGTTTCGAAATTCTTAATTCTCAATTTAAAAAAAATAATATAAGTTCAGAAAGAAGTTTATTTTCTGGAATTTGGAACATGAAATAATTTTAATTTCACCGTACATTTTGAGCCTTTGATGGGAAATAACTTTTTATTTACAATTATTTTGCGGAAATGCGGGCCGACAACTAAATTATAATGTCACCTAAAACAGTGACTTTAGTGGTGGAAATTT
Source organism: Oikopleura vanhoeffeni (assembly GCA_004367855.1). NCBI lineage: Eukaryota > Metazoa > Chordata > Appendicularia > Copelata > Oikopleuridae > Oikopleura > Oikopleura vanhoeffeni. The sequence continues at coordinate 272,593 of SCLH01000603.1, forward strand.
ATAGCGTATAAAATGTATAAAAATGTATTTAATGTATGACTCATACAGTATGACTTTAATCCTGAAATGAAATAATGAAAAANACACTTGAAGTCACATTGTTATAGAATCAACTCTGAACAGATTAAATTTAAGCAAATCATTTTTGAGCATTAATAATAAAATCTCCGAGCTTGGTAATCTAACCAAATATTTCTAATCATCTTCCTTATAATTATATTTAAATTGTTTATTTTGACGTTCGGCGAAAAAAGCCATTTCTCAGTGTGCAGAGAACAAGATTTGATCGACTTCAGCTGTTTTGATTGAAACCAACTTGAATTGTTCACAAATGGCCCCGGAAAAAATCTCAACCTGTGTCTTATTATACAGAAAAGATTTAGTTAACCGTGGAAGCGTACGCCACATCATTTTTTTCCGACGGAATCCATCTCAAAACGTTTACTTTCTTCTATATCCCGTTGAAACCTTCTTTGATGATCTTGAGAGAGTGTAGGTTGGGGGAGCCAATCCTAAACTCCTGAGACCCCTTCTAGCCACTCTAAGGCGCTTTCTCTTCTTTTCAGCCTACATCTCTCAACATCATTCAAAAAGGTGTTAAAGATATCGCGTGTTCGAATGCCCACTAATGTTGTCTTACTGATGTGTCTTGAGTATGATTATAGGCAAGGAGCTTGATATTGGGACCGCTAAATTTATCGGTGTGTAATCACTCAAGCGATCACTAACGACAATCACTCAGACAACATCACTGGGATTCGACCACAAGCAGCTATGATATTAGTAAACGTTTTTGAGAATGGCAGTTCCGGTTGGGAAACGGATATCGAAATTATCTCAGCCCGCGTCATAACTTTGAGAAAATGACCAATTAAATCGCGGGATTCTTGACATTAAAGTCGACAATCGAGTATTGTGATTGGACCACTGCTCAGAGTTATGACGCGTGCTGGAGAAGGCGCAAATAGGGATAATTTTACCGATAAGGAAGACGAGTCGCCACTGCAAAAAGAATAGAAGCCAGGGCGTTGGAAGAGACGGCAAAATTAGCCCGTAAAAAAAAACTAGAAGAGACTCATATGGTCTTTCTAGTTATTTTTCAAAGAGAAATATAACTAAATTTTACATTTTGCTATTGTAAAGTAAGTATTGATAATTTTATGCTCTGAATAATCCATTTTTAGTTCGGATCTCCCCGGATTCTGACCCCGAAAGATTTAGATCGTTGAACGTCCCGATGAAAAATCAGTTAATGATGTATGTTGCAAAATTATAAAGTTTGGCCGAAGCACGATCCGAAACAAGCTCTTGGACTCGGCAATCCGTTGCTTACTTGAACCCGCCATGAACTTACGAATATTATCTGAACTAATGGGGCCCCGAAGAGGCCATGAAGGAAAAAAACACAACTCAGGAAATATACGCCGCACGATTATAAAGATTACCTTCAGTTGACCGCGAGCTGCGATTAAAAAAAAAATCTAGAAGAATTATCAAAGCACTCCGAATCCAGAGCAGCGGAAAGCTTATCGAAAAATGTTTCGAAAGGCATTGAAAAATCCAAGAAAAATGGAGATAACCTTCGATAAAAATCTACCGAAACAACAGCTAAAATTTGGCAATTATTCAAAGAAGCAAAGAGGACGTTAAAGTATAACTCATTGACGAAGGAAATTTCAGTCTTGAAAGTGGGAGGATTTCTTCGATACATTCGATAGAGTCCCAAAATAAGATCTCATAAGAATTTTGGAATATGAATGCACTGAGTTGCTGCGTTTAAGCACAAATAAAGGGACTGCATATTTACGGGGATAAACACTCAAGAACAATAGGAACGGTTGGATTAGACTATGTCTTTACTAACCTGAATTTCTAAGACTAGTAAATCAGTGAGCAGCATCACTGATGCTCCAGATATACCGAATGCTTAATATTTAATTACCGCTCATCGGAATAAATCTCCACGATATTTTTTTCTCATATTAATTTGCGATGAATTTTGAGGCGATTATTAGGTGAAAAATGTAAAAACGTGCAAATTATACTACAGTAGTATTAACTACTTCAATATTTAGAAGTTATTCACAGCTTCCTGCAAAAATTTGCGAAAGAGTAATTAAAAATTTCCAAAAATTCTCATCCTGAGCTTTGCGATTCGTATCATTAATTTCCTAACTGCTCTCACGGCTAGATTAAATGATGAAAATTTTTATGAAAATAAATTGTCGTGGCATTTGTCCGATTCGAAGATCGTACTAAATATACTTCCCCACCGAAAGTGGATCTTGAAAAATGTGCTATCTCTTATAGCGCGTGTTCGAATCCCACTGATGTTGTCCTAATGTGATTGTGTTAGTGAATTGCCCATGATTAGCACGCGAATCAACTTTGGCGGTCCAAATACAAGCCCCTGGTGATGATTTATCAATACCCAAGACAATCACTAAGACACATTAGTTGGATTCGAACGCGCTAGAGGAGAATGCTATATTAGAGAAAGCAAGCATTTTCAAGATCCCTTAGGTTGGAAAAAGATATAAAAAACCGAAAAGTGTGTAGGTATTAAAATTACTATTGCACACACAAGATAGAAAAAGACGTTGGTGGAAAATTATAAGAATTTTATAATTTTTCAACTTTGAATTAGACGATATGCAAGCCACGATTAGATACTACTCGAAACTAGTGCTCAATACGCCTCGACCCTGGTTGAATTTATCTCTGAGGCAACAGATACAGACTTTTGCGCGTACCTAAGCGGCTGGTCAAACCCAATTAAATATGTGGACAGCTCCATTAGGGAATTGAGTTCGGGTCGAAAATCACATGTCAAGGGATTGGTGAACAAGTATGGATTTAGTCAAGGTTTTTTAAATTTTTGAGGAAGACGATATGAAAAAATCTTTTTATTTTATTTTAATTATTCGGAATTTTTTTTCGCTCGAAATCTCTGAAATTTCGAAACGCCCTGAAAATTTTCGATTTTTGCCTCATTTGGGATTTTGATCAAATGCGGATAATTATTAAAAAATATCTAAAAAGAAATGCAAAACATTTAGAATTCGCCGTAACTCGTCATTATTTAAAATTGGCGATAAATTCCCATCAGCAAATAAAAAATATCTAACATTAATTTGAATCTCAAATTCTGAAAAAAATTAAAACTCGCTCTATCAAATATTCATTGAGAAAACGTAAACAAAACCCAAATAGGTCATTTTGGGATAATATTTTAAAAAAGGTGCAAATTACTCGAAGAACGAACGGACGAATATCTAAAATCCTGGAATCACGCATACGGAGCGAGAGAATGCTGAAAAATATGAGGAGGAAAAAGTAAACAAGCCCAAGCTCCATTTTGGGTCGAATATGGAACGCTGCAAAAACCCTTTAGACCGGGCTGCGAATACTTGGAAAAGTTTAATCGTCTTTTCTTGTCACCAAATGTACGTCACCGTTATAATCAGACAGCTTTTTATTTTGTTTCAGGATTGGTTAGACGAGGCAGAAGAGGTTCGGCAGAAATCGTGAAGAACGAAAAAACATTTTTTTACTCGGGACAGTATTAATGAAACAGAGTTATCGATAAAAGATATGAATCAGTATCGAAGTTTTTGAGGAACATTGCGAACAGAGAACTAATTGGTAAGTTTGAAATGAAAGCTACTTTAGATTTTTACAGAAAATGATTTTCAAAAAAGTCTTCTTAAACAATTTTTCTCAGTACTATTATATTATACTGAGTATAAGAAATCAATGGACGCAGACTTCTTCTTAGAACACAGCCATACATAATGTCTTATTAACTTTTTGGTCCTGGTCCACTCGTCCTCGGTCTATTGTTATTAGCTGGTCGTTAATTCTCAGATGAACGAAGGTCAACTTAATGGGCTTTTTTCTAATTTTGAACTTGTTTTTAGAACTTTTCCACCTTGCAGGCTCCAACTCACATTTCTTAAGGCGCCAAGCGCATTTTTAGGCTCGACTTTGAGAGAAGGTTTTCTGTGAGAACTATATCCCTTTATGACACTTTTGGTAAGATTTGCGTGTTGATTATGAAGGCTGAGGGAAATACTCGATTTACAGTTCATAGAAACATGAAATACTGACCATAAGAAGCGCCAAACCTGTCAAGACTGTTGATTTAGGTTCTTATGTTATGCAAATAGCTTCCAAGCAAACCAGTTACTGGTCTTTCAAAAATTAAGTCTTTTCCTCACGCTGCAGATAACACGCAAATATTTACAAAAGCTGCCATAAAGATATAATAGTCTAAGATGATACTTACGTGTCCCTAGAACTTTGACGTGCAGAGAAAGCTAAATAATCGCGTGATTTGAATTGGTCAATACACAAGAGTCAAGCGGCGGGCCATACGCGTCTTAGCGTTTTCATTCGAAGTTTTTTAAATGCTCAAATTTTTATCCTTTGGCGTTTATAAAAAAAACGAGAAAGTGTCTTATTTATTAGATGGTAAGATATTTTCGAAGTATTTATATTATTAATTTTGATAAAAACACTGGTTTAGGAAACGCAGAAAGTAAAGAGAATCATTCGAGGAAGTTCGTTAAAAGAATAATGGTTTATTTCAACAAAAAAGCCATCGACTAACTCGATTCGAGTTTGCGTTTCAATCTCTTTGGATAAGCTTTAGGACTCTCGCTCACATTATAGTAACATAAGACAAATGATGATTTTTTTCAGTTTTTAGAGGGATTTTTTCGATTAAAGTTTACTCATAATTTTGACAGTTCACAAAAAAATAATTTCAGAATCCGATCGTTGAAAGTACAAATATAATATAACATAAAGTGGATGCTCTCCACAATTAATGCAGAGATATAATCGTAAAAATGAAGTTCCAAGACTTCGAAGAAAATCTTCTCACAGTTCTGAGCTATCAGCATGGCTCGATCAAATGGAGCCAATTTTTACAAAACAGATCCGTAACGAGACGACGATATGCTGTGACTTTTTCAAGCATGAACTTGATATCAAAACAAGCTGATGAGGTGCCTGAAATGGAAAAACTTATCGAGGAGCCTTCAAGCAGTCTCAAATCTCTGCAATATCTGGTTAATGAAAAAGCGTGAAATTCAAACGGATGCCTTCAGAAATGGACTATCATCAACAGATCGATTTTTATCGTGCATGAGAAAATATTGATAAAATCTCTTGTTTTTTTTGGCCTTCAAAAAGCTCTGGAAAATGCCTTTGGCTGAGTTGAAAATTTATACACTGCTGTTCAAGCAGGCATGAATGAAACTGAAGAATTTTCGAAGGATCATGAAGGAGAAGTTGTATAAATTTTGATTTAATTTAATTTTTTTTACACAAAATTATATCATTTTTTTATACACAAAATCAGAAAAAAAGTTGATTACGTGAACTGACTAGAATCATCTTTTTCATAAATTTGACTTGAAAACTCAGGCATAGATGATGCTCATGGAAATTTCCTTAAAAATCATTGAGGCACCCATTTATACTTTTTGAGAGCGAGCCTGAGATATTGTGACTGAGAGAAACATGGTTTTCACGTTTTTTGACGACCACCACGTAAATATTTTTTTTACCTAATTTCTAAAAATATATTGTTTAATCCCGTTATCATAGAGCCATAAAATGCTTTCATTTTTTTTGAAACACTGAAAAGACAAACATATTAAAAAGAAGTTGAAGGTTTCAAAATCGCCATGAGTTGCGATAATTTTGAAAAAATAAATAAAATTTTTTTTCCATGAGCCGTTCAGAGAATGATATATTTATCCTACTTTTATTTTGATTTTCTGAAATTTTTCTTTATCAGCTTTATCTCGTATTTATTTGTAAAAATGAAGGTTAAACCTGACTCAGTTATTTAGATATTCGTCCTATGACATACTAAATCTTATTGGGTAAAAAATTAATAATATAATGCTTTTATACTTAATATGCTGAGAACTTTATTCTTATTTTCTTTTCTGTTTAAACAAAAAATTGCTTAAGAATTATGTTTACCACTAATTTCACCATTTCAGAGGTGAGAATGATTGTTTTCATAGCAACGACCCGATAAGGCATTTTGAATCGAGATCAGATCAAGAAGCCAGGTTTTACTCTATTTTATTAATTTGCATATTATTACAAAAATCTATATTTATTACTAGAGAACAGTGTGAGGTCCGTTATTCCACAGCCTTCAATTAAGTACTCAAATTGTTTAATTATCCAAATTTAATAATCCAATAATTTAAGTCTATTCTTTATCAACAATGACTGAAATTAATTTTAAACGAAAGCACTTATATTTTTTGGTAATGATAGAGCTTCAATCGAGCCATAAAAGTGGCTTTCATGCCTCAGGGGGATATCATACTCAATGATAAGGGGGAAATAAATTTGAAAATAAATTCAGTTTAGAAAGTTTTACGCAAAACAATAATCCATCGAAATTTCGTGAGTAAAACTATTTGTAAATTTTATTGAACTTTATAAAGACCCAAATTGCTGGAATGGACAGCATAGAACAACTCGCTCGACTTCATGATTCAACAATTCGGCTCGATGCTTAAACGAGATCGAAAATAAATACGACCTAGAATGCCGAAGTTTCATCAATGATATAAACAGGCAAAACTGAGACAATGAATTCATCGGATAATAGAAATCTGTTTTAAACATAATCTAAAGCCAATCGAAGGTAATCGGCGCAAAGCGGCTCAATGGGGGCCCAGAATCGACGGGTTAAAATACAAATGGGGTTCAAATTAAACACCAATGGATAAAAGATTCACGAAGACGCCATTATACTGGATCTGCACCTTTAAATAATCCCGATCCTGTTCACAAATCGGATGAACTTGAGGAGCTTGCAAATAAATTATCTTTATTGCTTTCTGTTTTCCGCTCTTAAATCAGACCTGACTGATATGAAACAAGTTTAGCGAAAATACGTCCATCATGAGTCAATGTTCGATGAGATGGTACCATTATGACAAGAGACGCTAGACGCAATCTGTGTCCATGGGTGAAAAACTAGAGATTAAGGTAGGGCAAATTACTACAGTGTGTGAACAAATGAAGGTTTTTTTGGAAAAAAAATAACACCATTAATCTACTTTTTGGAAAATAAATTTACAGGTTTTTTTTTGAGGTAACACGTACTGAATTGATGATTATCATAAAGTCATCATAAAAATTAAGGAGATTATTTTACAGTCATCCCACCGTTGATTCACACGGCTGACAAGGTTAACGACAGCGTTTAAAACGCTGCAAATTTCATGATCAGTTAATCAGAGAGTTCAATTAATTGCAACCTTAATTGTATTGTAATAATTCACCTCTGCTTTTTCTCGGTGATTTTTAATCCGAAACAGTATTAAATAATTTAAAAAAATATACAGTATGGTTTTTTTTTTAAGTAGCGCTTGAGAAAAAAGACTACATCTTCGACACTGCGTTTTTCATTGGCCAGTCAAGAAATTACGTTGTGAAAAAACGAGTTGTCAAGATGTAGTCTTTTTCGATACGCTAATTAAATGGACATAAGTATGCTCACATACTGTATGTTTCACGATACTGTATGTTTCACAACTGTAATGTTACAATACTGAATTTCAATACTAGTATGAATACAAAATTTTTGGTCAGTGTTTTTATATACATTTTTGTAATTTTGTAAAAACGACATTCTGATTGGCTGAATTTATTATTCTCAAAAACGTTATTGAGAAAATCAACGTGAATTAATTTAGGGGCTTTTCGACGACTGGGAAAAAATGAACATTGACCTGGCGAAAAATGTTCTTAAAGATATTCGGTCAGTTTTACGCTCGACGGAGCTTCATTAGGGCGATTGAAAAAGAAAAGCAAAAGGCCAAAAAATTGAGGTGAGCCATCAATCCTATTCAAAACGACAAAGAAGCTCTTAGATCAGTGATGGCAGGAAATTTAAATCTGAGGCGAGAGAAAAATTTGGCATCTCATCGAAAATGTACAGGAAGCCAAATTGATGAACTTGTCGTCAAATAGACACGTGATCTTGATGAAAAAATCGATGTATCTACGAGAGAAGTAGTGTCAATTTTACGAGAAAATTGACAATCTGGATACAATCTTAAAACAACGCGGGAGGAAAAACTTAAAAATTCTGAAATATCGGATATAAAAGCCTCGAAATTTATGAAAAAAATATTGCAAGAAAATGACCTTTCAAAACATTGAGGCCCTTAAAATTATGAAAGATCTCAGTAATCAACACTTATTGATCTTGTCAGATCCTTCACCTAGAGGCTTGTCAAGCACAGGAAGAGCTTATTTTATCAAATCAGCAAATGCAAAGCATTCATAGCCAAACTAAGACGTTCAGAAAAAGCAAAAATTATCAAATAATTATTAACCGTTTAAAAACATTATTTTGAGAGTGAAAAGAGCTCAAAATTAAAGCTTTGCCAGATGGAATTTCCAGTAAGAAAATTTAAATCTGTCAATTTTGTCAGTTTTTTAAATATTGAAAGTGGTTGTACAAATTTTTTCACTTTTATTTATTACAGTAATGTAAGATAGTAGCAGGGAATTCAGCGTTAGTTTGCACTTAAGGGGGTAACGACGAGGCTGTTCTCGAGACCAGAAGTGATAGGAAGCTAATTTTAGTTGCGATTTCACTTTTCTGGCTGTTTGCTTCCAAAAATATATATAAAAAAATTTACGAATGTCAAAAAATTTCCAAAATTTTCTCACAAGTTAATACTGAAAAAACAGAGAAAATTTGATATCCAGGAGCTAGATGTAGTTGTACCAAAAAATGAAAAAATCACTTTTTGGGACCGGTATACCGGCCGGTCCGGGTCATTACAAAAAATTTTGACACCATTTTTTGAAAAATTTCAAACAAAATATCTCCTAGAATCCGAAGTTTGAACTCAACCGAATTGCGGTTAGCTTCAGGACTAACGCTTTGAAAATCAGTAAACCCGTGCGGTACCCCCTTAATTATAACGCATTAACAGCGTTTGTACTAGAGAGCCAATCGGCATTGTTAACGGGGATAACCCGCACACAAACTAAAACTCATTATCTCTATTCTTCAAAAAATGCTGATTTTTGGAAACAAGGGACATAATTGTTCTGCGAAATTTTTTCTGGATCAATTTCAGCCAAAGGGACTAAAAGTGCTCGAAAATAAATAAAATATGAGCTTGGTCGATTTTTGCCGTGCCTACCTTATTCAAGGCCGTTATTACTAATATTAAAAGGTAACCGACTTGTTGGCAACACGTTCAGCTCCTTACCAGTCATCAATTCAATTAATAAAAATCCCAATTCATTTCAAAAACTCAAATGTGAATAAATTTCCATTCAACGAGCAATATTCTTTTGAATTAATTGCTGATTTCAACTAAAGCGATTTAAAAACAAGTGAACTTTTGGACAAAGCGTAAAGAACCACCGATAACTTATTTTGAAGAAAAGATTTTCCAGAATTAAATGACTGATCTAAAAGCATTTTACATAAAAACTTCATGGCAATTAGTTTGATTGAACCGGACGTAAACTTACGGAAATAAACTTAAAAATTATCCTTATAATCCGTAAATCAGCCACGATTGATCAGGCCCGCGACGGAATTAAGCTGGATAATGCCAAATAATTTAATGTGGAGCACAGCTTGTTAATTTGGCAATAATAGTTGCTAGATGAGGACGACGAAGGGGAAATCGAACATTATCGATTCCATAATCCAACTCGAGGAACAAAATGATCATGACATGAAACTGTAATACAAAAGTACTCAAACAATCCAATCCGAGCCTACTGCAAAAAGTGAAGTATGGTTGAGCAAGAATTAAGGTATTTGAAAACTCAAAAAATCAAAGCATAAACATTAAAAAAATGTGAAGGTGTTAATCAATAAAACAATAGTTTTCAAAGGTTTTTTATTTAAAGTTTTGAAATTTTTTTTTAGATTTTTCGTAAATCAATAAATAAGAAGTACATTAAAAAGAGGAGTCAACAGTAGCTTATAAAGAGAATGTGGCCATAGTCGGTGAGTGACTGCTTGCAGCGCCAGAAGGGGCATTAAAAAATATTGTTCATGCATTTGTGCATCGACCATGACGGCCTATATCATATATCCCATTTATCACCTTTGCCTTAGAATGGCGTAGCCAAATATGAGATCAATAGAAGATTACATGAGAAAAATGACACGTGGCTACGCATTCTAAGCAAAGTGTGATCAAAGGGATTGGCTTGCGTCAGTGCATGTAATCAATTTTATGCATAGTTTGGGTTTTAGGGAGTGGTGCGCTGATATTCTGTTTTAGATACGGTTTCCGGCAAAACTTAGCAAAGCTTGGAATTCCAAAAACTTTTGTTTAACGTCAATAACAACTCTTCGCAATCATTTTCAGGATTTCAGTAATCTGATACAATTCAACCTACGCACTCACATGAACGTATAATAAACCTTATCAAAAAACAAATCATCAAAACAAAAATAATCTAAAGCGTTTTTTTCAAAATTTAGCTTTTGTCGGACAAAAACTTCAAAAAACTTTCAAAAACGAAATCTGAAATCGAGATTTAGAGTAGGCTTTTTCAAAAGCCTACTCGTCCGCCAATTTTCAATATAAATTTTCGGTTTATACTTTATATGAAAGCTCGAAACTAGTTTAACAATAATCTAGAGCGTTTTTCGATATTTTGATCAGACTTCCTTCTGGAGGCAAATATGAAGGTAACTATAATGTTTCAATATTTGGAACTCAAAAAGCTTACTCCCCCTGCAATTTACATCAATTTCTGTTTATTTTTTGAGTCAAGTTCCAAAAAACCAATATCAACAATAATCCAGAGCCCTTTTTACAAAATTTTGCTTTTAACGAACAAAAATGCGAAAAGACCGAAAAACAAAATCTCAACAAAAATTGGGTCTCGAAAAAAATGTCGTGTGAAAGCCAAAATTTCAAAAAAAAAGGGTTAAAGGTAGGGTGTGGTTGTTCAGTGATTTTTTGGGATCTCAGAGGCTTCGTACGGGTTAGAAAAATAGCAGACTGGACATTTTATTGAAACATACATGTAGGAAAAGATCATTTTTGATCTCGCGATTCCATCAGACAGTTTAGTACCACTTCCACCAACCATCTGGTTAGCCGCGGTTAAACACGAGTCCCCCAGCTTTTTTCAAAGAAACAAGGATCCTAGAGCTTATATCGGGAAGTTTTGAGATTCGATGAGAATCTGGAAAATTGTCTGAATTTTAGTAAGTCGGTTCTAATTTTTGTCGATTTTTGCCTCAGGGGTCAGCAATCTAGTTGAATGTGCCGAAAAAGGGTGTTTTTTGACGTTTTGATAAAAGGCTTTTTTTGTGGAAATGCAAGAAACGTCATTTTTGGAATGTAACAAGCCCAAGAGGTAGTGAACATCGAATTGGTTGTACTTTTTTTGAATTTCCGCCTAATTGGCTGTAAATCGACAAAAAAGTGAGAATTAGAAAATTTAAATGACATCAAAAGATTCCTTAGGTACGGTTTGCTGAAACCGATATAAGCAACTATGGTCTGATTCTTGCACCACAGCAAAGGTGCTACCGAGATCTCCAACCAAACCATAATTTTTGATGAAACTTAATTTTTCTTCTCCTAGAATCCCTCTGTGTTTAAAATCAGATCATAGTTGCTAATATCGTTTTAAGCAAACCGTACCCCAAGGAATTTTTGGTGGCATTTAAATGTCTAATTCTCACTCTCCATATTCAAAAATTGTCGATTTCACCGCATTTTTTGTCGATTTACAGCACAAATCAGGCTTGTCAACTTCCAAAATGACGTTTTTTGCATTTCCACAGAAAGCCTTTTATCAAACACGTAAAAAAACACCCTTTTTCCGACACACTTCCAACCAGATTGCTGATCCCTGAGGCAAAAATCGAAAAATCAGAACCGATTCACATAAAATTAGACAATTTTCGCGGTTTCTCACTGAATCTCAAAACTTTCCGATATAAGCTTTAGGAATGCTTGTTTCTTTGAAAAAGCTGAGGGACGTGTGTTCTAACCGCGGTTACCAGATGGTTGGTGGGAGTGGTACTAAACTGTCTAATGGAACCGCGAGATCAAAAATAGATCATCCTAATGTATGTTTCAAAAATTGTCAGTCTGCACTTTGTCTAACGTACGAAGCCTCTGTAATCACTAACACCACCCTTTTAGGGTGGGTTGTCGCTGGCCTTTATGGGCCTACCAGGCGGCATATTAACCTGCTCCAAACCCAACTGTCCCGGGGAAATAACAAAGTGTATATACCGACCAAATCACACAAAAAATACTTACGCCACATCTTTCCCGTTTTTTCGATTTTTTTTCTAAGCTATTTTTTCCAAAAAATGGAACTAAAAATTACGTTTCGCTTTTTACATTAACCAACTAAAACGTCATAAAGTTCCATCTTGTTGTCAACCCAATTATCGATCAGCTCACTTTCGTGGCTTTCTTTTGGGCACTACTGACGAAAAAACTCGACGCCACATTTTTTTCGAAAAATTTTTTCACGTGACCTTCAAAATTCCATATATTTGAGTTTGGGCATCGAAATTTGAAAAAACACGCTCTAGAGGACTTTTTTACTTTGTTCTCAGCACACGTACTTTGGTAAATATTTGAGTGAATTTTGAAATAAACCTAGGAGGAGATAGATTTTACGATGAACAAAGTCAAAAAACGGTGGTTTATCGCTTATTCTAGAAAACATATAGCATTTATCGACAAAAACGCTCCAAAGACGTTTCAAATACTAATTATACAGATTTAGTTAAAATTTAGGTTTATTTCAAATAAAACCTAGGAGGAGATAGATAAACCATTTTGGCTTAGGTCCTCTTTGTTGCTAATGTGTCAACGAGTGTGTGCAATGCTGTGCAACACTGTGCATACAAAAGTTTTGACATATTTCTGACGCAAGCTAAAGGCTAGATTACACCAAACATGGCTCATCCTGGAATAATGATCTCGAAGCCCTGATTGGCCAAGTTTTTATCGAGAAAAAACAATTCCAGCGACCAGTACCCCCTTAAAAAGCGTTAAGATGGACTATTACGACAGATGACGCAGATAAAGAAATATTTGGCTGGATTTTCCGCAGATAGCAATTGAAAATATTTTTGAGCGTGAAAAGTTGAGTTGGAATTTCTGGAGTTTGATAATATTTTGTATATTTACAGTTGAGCAAGGTGAAAATCTAGTCAAGATTCATATTTTTCAGACAATTTTAGTCAAGAAAAGTTTTATTCCAAAATGATCGCGTAAGATTCGCCGTATTTCAGGCTTTATGAGAAACGTAAAATTTTCAATTTTTGAGGTTTTTTAAGCGAGTAAAACTAGTCGACACCCTTGAAGAAGTGACTGCTGATAAAAATTGTCCATCTCACCGTAAATCTATGTTTCAGGCTAAACCGGTTTAGCGAATTGAAAATACTTTTTGGAATCAGAAGTTTCAGACAATTAGGGTTAAGAAACTATTGTTGAAAATTTAATCAGACAAAGGGTCAGGGTCGGTTGAGGTCAATAAATTTTTTTTAAAAAATAGAAAAAATATTTTTTTTTAAATTTCAAAATATAATTTTTTTTGTATGTTGATTACCGAGGTCATTTGAGAAGCTATCTAAGGTTGATTTTCAAGATAAGTGAACCACTTTTGGGTAAATTTTTGAATTAAAAAAAATATTATCAATATAATAATAATCTTGTAGAAGATCAAAAATAATGTTTTTAGCCGAAATTTGAGGTTATAATATAACCGTTATATCATATACCGAGCAAAACTTTATTGCGGGAATTCAAATGATGAAATAGCTTCGTAGAAACTCAAAATACTTAACGTACGATGACCATTTGAAATAAGGAATTTCAAAACTCAAAAATGGGTATCGATGTTTTTAAGCTATCTTGTAGAGAATTTGTTTCTGGTCATTTTAAGACGTAGGGTTTTTTTCGTTTATAAAATTTTTTCAAAAAAAAATTGATTTTAAGGTCAAATTTTCGAGATTTTACAAGGGGTTCAGAAAAGTGTTCTAGCCACCCCGTATGGAGAGCTAGAGCGCTAATTTTTTTGGCAAGAGAAAATTAAGCGTTTTTCAGGAAACCATTTTCAAGGATTAGGGTCGGCGATGATCATATGAATAACGTCATGAAAAATTTCCCTTTCGGCTTCATATTTAATATCAGACCCAAATTTTGTAGTCGATTTCTGAAAACTGACATTTAAAAACATTAATTAATGAAAACATTAATCCGTATATGACGCAAACAAAATAGTTCCCCTATATTTGAAATCAACCAATGAGTTTACTCGTTACTCTCTAGCGGATTAATCTTTGGAAATTGAACGACGAACTGTTGAATTAATTGTGTTGATGAAAATGTTTGATTCACCCCAGGGGTGGCACCCCTTAATGTGTAAAAAATTTCACCAGAAAATTAAGGAAATTTGTTAAAAAAATGTAAAATAACATCTTAATTATGGGGTTTAAATAAATGTAAAATTTATTGGTTTTTGTGGTTTTGAAAGTTACTTTCAGAAAGTAAGCAAAATCGGTTTCAAAAATAAAGATATTTTGTAAGGAAACCAATTTTCTGAAAAAAAATCTTTCCATAAAACATTTACTTCAAAAGACTTAACTACGTTAGTAATCATAAAATATTCGAGATATTTTTTGATTGAAGTTTTAGCATCCGAGTAAAAATTTTTCGAAATCTTTTCATGCATAATGCAATTTGAATTTCCACGGTGGATATTCCACCTTTGAATTCTTAATATTATCGTCTTTCAGAGCTGATGCTGTTCCAAAGTGGATGAAATCTGTGGTTTCTGACTTTCAAAAAATAGTGACTGAAGTGGAGGAGAATATCGGTTCAAGAAAGGTATTTTTGAACAACAATCTTGGTAGCTGGATTCAATTCGAAGAAATGGTCGATCAAATTAATAATCATCTTGACGGTGTGGAAACAGAAAATTTGAACAGATCTATTAGAAGCCACAATTCCTTACATTCAGTTGAACAACAAATGCAAAAACTTGAGAAGCATAAGCAAAATATGGTATGTGTAATATGATTTTGTAGTAACTATTTATGTTATATCAAAATCAAGCAGGTGAAATTTCGGCTTTAACCTTTAGATCGACAGAATAATAAAGTTCGGTGAAAGCACAAAAGCTTATATCCTGTTCAGAGGGAGTGAACACAGGCGGCCTCTACTTTCACCCACCGCTTGAAATCCCTATTCTACACCACACTGGTCTCTCTCTCTCTCGAGTTTTTTGTCCACTCCCTCGGGACAGGATATGGATTACAGACCCTCAGAGGACAGATCCTGAATATTTGAATGATACAAACAACGCGGGATACTAGCATCCAATCAAAACCCTGGGTTGCAGAATAGGCCGATTTCATTGGTCAGATTTGAAAAAAATCAACCGATCAAATGCTCAGATTCCGCATTTTACAAATATTCAGGATCTGTTCTCTGAGGGTCTGTGATCCATATATCAAAAGGATATATTAAATGACTGATCTAAAAGCTTATAAATATTGGCAATTTTTAAACGCTGTTGATCGAAAATTTATGCCGATTGGAAATTCCATTTTCCGGTTAATAATAAGCATTTTTTTATGATACTGAACCATTACTACACGAAGGGAAGCCCATAATTGCTATTAAATTTTGGGGCCGTGATTTATTTGGCTTGCGATTACAATCACGGGCTTCAAAATAATTTTGCAATCATTTCATGTGAGAGATTGACGATTTACGATAAATTATTGGATTTCAGAGGTCGACGATTGTAAAAAAAATATTAGAATTATTAGATCTAAAGTCCAATAATATTTCAACAATTATTGGCTCTTTAAAAGCTTCGAGACAAAAACGGGGGCGGCGAAAGAGAGCGCTTTTTTGTCACGTCGCCATGGGTCAGACAATAAATTNTGTTCGAGAGAGATTAAATACTTAGCAAAAAAATCGAAAAATGGCGAAATTTCGAAATTTTTTTTTTTGCTGATTGGTTCTTAGTATACACTAATTATCACCTCATTGTACATTTTGAAGATTTTTAATCGCCTCTTAAGGCCTTTATTTTAATCAGACTATATACCCTTAAGGGGGTTGGGGTCGTAAAAAAGGTCTTTTTACTCCAATTTACCAAATTACAAACTGTTCGAAGCTTCTTGAGAATATTTATTGGTTATAAGATTTACTCTTTGATATACAAAAATATATTCCGCAATAATTTTTAACGACTTTGGTGACCACCATGCGTCGAGTTTTAGAACCTAGCCGAGTTTTAAAATTACTACTCCTCTTAGAGCCATACGATCCCACTCAAATTGGCATTGTACACGGGAACCATTTTTAATTTGTTATTTGATGAAGCGGCATTTTTTAAATTTTCGGGGTGATACGAGTAAGAAACTCCTGCTCGCCGCATTTTGATATTTTGATTTTGTTCTGGTCGAAATTGGGCAATCCAATTTGTTCCAAACAAACTTTCGCCTGGAAAAACCGATCCTCTGCTCGAATGGCCCTGCCTCGGTCGGGAGGGCTATCGTATATGTCTAGTGGCCAAATAGTTGGCCTTTTTTATAGGCGTCAAACTTTGGGAAGTGACCAATAAATCGGATTTTTGATTAAGTCGACATCGGTATTGTGATTGGATTGGCTCAAGGTTACTGACGCCGTGTTAAAAGCCACTAGCACTCCTTTTCTATCCATCTTATCTGGGTCCCTGTAAACACTTTACTTCCCTTTATTTTTTAACAGGCAATAAGTTTTTAAGGTGACCGGGGATACATTGGTATGGCGGCGCTCATTATGCCGATTTTCCGGAAACCCTCCGCAATGTCACGATTTTTCGCGGTAATATTCCAGTGCGAAAATCCGGAATGTGCCGCATATCGCCAAAAATGCCCCTATCATCAAATTTTTTTTTTGAAGATTTTCTCACAATACTTTGGTGGGCGTCATTCAATACGTCTTTTCAAGATTCGAATCTCAAGTTTACTCTTTTATTTTTATTTTGATTGCGCTCTTGCTGGTGAGTTACTAGTTTTATGTTTATCTATTCATTGAACTATTTGGACGTGACCCATCGCTGAACGGCTCATCGTGGAACCCCTTATTAAATTGTTTAATATCTTCGGTTCGTTTGACACATTATGTTTTTTTTTCGAACAGAAAAATTATTTCTGTCCCATATCGCCGAAAATGCGCCGATATATGGTCGTTTTTTGGCAAAGAACTTTCGCCGATATTTCCCTTTTATTGTATTTGACTCTTGGTGCTTCTTTTTAGCATATGATATTAGCTCCCTTTTCCAAATCGCTGTTCCGAATAACTTTCCGCCTTACAGGAAGCAAGAGAAATAGCGCAATGGCAAATTCACGTGGAAATCGAACTTTTACTAACAAAAGTCCCGTTTAAATTAGTCTGGGCATTTTTTAAAACCAGCGGTTTCAAGCCGAATTCCCACGGTCCCGAGTCTATATTTTTCCAACCGGAGATCCCGAAAATCCTGTTTTTAAATATTACTTACATAATTAGTTCTTTTTTAATGCTGAATATGTCGAAACACAAAATCCATTAAGTTGGTGGTTCTAATTTGCTTTTTCTGTAAATATTAGACCCGCAACGAGCCTCGGAGGATTAATTCAGATTTAGCCAGTTTTGTTGAACTAGGCCTTTCAACTTTGCGAAAAAAAAAATGCCAACTTTTTTGTTATGACCACACACCTTCACCATAGCGGCCGGGGCGCCACCTAAGCCAAACGGGGAATTCTACACTTCCTCTGAGGTTATATTTTGAAATAAACCTAATTTTAACTAACTGTATAATAGATTACCAACAACTTAATAGGGGTGAGCTTTTGTCGATTACGTTTGCTATATTTATTCTAGAACGTCAAAAAACCGGTCAAAAATCACCGGTTTTTTGGACTTTTTTACTCAGGGCATTTCCTACTCCTCTAGGCTAATTTTCAACAATTTCTTAATTTTTTGCAAAAAGCTACTCTGAAAACGACTTTGTAGGTGGGTTTTGTACAATTTCGGCCCAAACAAAAAATATTGAATTTTTCAAGGTCCGTGAAAAATTTCCGACAAAAATGTGCTTCGATTTTTTTCGGAAGTAGCTCAAAGAACATGGGAGACGGAAGAGAAAAGTTGGGCTTACGTCCACCAATTTTTGAAGTTTTGTGGCAAGACAAGTTATTTCTTGTACTCAATTTTTGGAAACTACTTAGCAAAAACTCGAAAAAAACACAATTTTCGACTTTTTTTTGTTCTTATTTGGGTTGTTTTTGTGCTTTTTCAAAACATCAACGCTGATTTGGTGCTTTTTATGACATATAACTGTAGAAAATGTTAGGACACCTACTTATTTATGAATTTAGGGGATTGGCGGCAACCCTTTCTAGGGTCTTTTACTTTAAGAATGCCGAATTTGTATAGCCCTATAGTAGCTTATGAAAATTACTTGAATCCCATAGATTGCAAACAACTGAAATTTTACACGGTTTTACCCGTCTCTTTTTGTTAGGTTTTTCAAGATGTTCAATCAGATTTTTTGTCGTCCCCCTAAATGTTGTTCCTTAAAGTATCTCTTTATCACACTTTTGTCAGTATCTGGCCCTTACTAAGTGCAGTGTTTTAAAAACAAATACGTTTGCTAAATCAAGCCGGGATATTTACAAAGTGTTCGATATGATGTCGGTACGTCCTCGCTGCAGTGATCCGCTCGTCGTATCCTATCTTTTGTACGGAAAACAAAATCCAGCAATAGAGATTGCGTATTTAGCCACGCTGGTTTAGCGGTGGGCCCGAGTCGGTGGTACGAAGCCACGTCATTTATTGGCAAGTTATCTCCTTCATTTCATTTTTAAAACCAGACGTAGGAAAATTTTTACTTATTCTTAGAATTTTTTAGCTGATTCTCTCTAGACGTCACTTCTCTAGCATTATTTTTATAGCATTTTTCAAACGCTTTTTTTCAAATCGCGTTCAGGAATTGTTCATACAGTATCTGCAGTAGTTATGTTTGATTTTTCGATTGTCATGCAATATATCAAAAATTAAATCCCAGGGATTTGTCGTACTAAGTCCTTTACTGGCGGCACTTGCTTACTTGACGCTTCAGAAAAGTATGGTAGATTCTACATTGGAATTTAATACATCGGCGGTGAATTATCTCTGCGCGTCTTTTGCCTGGTTTTAAATCAGTGATCAAAAAAAAAGCGAGTCGATCTAAAAACTTGACTTTGTTATTCAAGCAGGTTTTAACGGGTTCCTGGCGAGCTATTCCTTTCTTACAGGCCCCAAAAATTTTTAACTTAAAGTTTCTTGTTTTTGGGGGGAAAGGGTTCTGCCATTCATGGGACGGATTAATTGTCCAAATGTTTTATTTACCTTGGTTCATTCGGTCAGGCAGCAATAGGATGCACAAACTAGAAGCTGTTTTCCGGACCCAATTATTATAATTGATAAAACTAGCGAATAGTCTTCTATTCAGGAGATAGGATTATGTTAAGGACTTTGGCCGGGATTTTAGCCCCTGTAATTCCGGTAGATATTGAGTGCTTCTCTTTAGCATATATATTAGCTAACTTTTCCGATCGATGCTTATCGATATACTTTCAATCTTATTAAGGGGTAGGTAGGAAGCACGAAATTAAGGCGAATTAGCAATTCACGGAAATGAAAGTTAAGTTCATTATTTTAATTTAAGTTTCAATAGTAATTACGGTATTTATCGGTCGCTCCAATTACTAACGGACGATCTCGTGATTTGTCTGGGCTCGTCTTGCTAAAAATCCGTTTTCAAGCCGGAATTCGCACGGTCCATCCAGGTCATTGTATTTTTTCAACCCGGGCGATCGCGAATAATCCGCTTTTCTTCATATTCATCTTTTTTTAACTGCGATATGTCGAAAAAGACAAACATCTCTTATCTTATAACATTTAGGGCTTGCAATTTTCGGGCTTTTTATTAAGTACAAATGATCTAGCTCTAACTAGTTAGTTTTTAATTCCACTATATCATCCCTAAGATTGCAACCAAATTGCAAATTTTACAACGCGTTTAAATATAAACCCTTTTCTTATGTTTTTTCAAATGTATTAGATTTTTTTGTAACGTCCCTATGTTGTTCGCTTAACAAATATGGTACGTCGACTCGCGGCACGGCGATCGTCGTCGTATCCTTGCTTTGTTCGGACAAAACCAAGCCTCGAGCGCGTATTCCAGCCGCCTATTAGCGGTGGCCCCAAGTCGCGTTGTACGAAGCCACCGCTTTGGTAAGTTTATTCTCTCCTTCTTCTTAAACCAGAACTTTATCCTTAGACACTTTTAGCTGTTCTCTCTAAGACTTTAAAATATTCTCTCGTTGATTTCGAGCATTTATATCAACATCGCTTTTCGGCAATTTCTTAAATTTTTTTTGGATTCGGCTCGATCGGTCGGGTGTAGGTCGCCTCAAATCCCGACCGGATTTTCTTTCCCCATCCCATTTTTCCCTATCCTTTTTGGCTTAACCTACGGCAAAAAAGGAATGGGAAACCCACGCAAACCCCCCTTTTACCAGGCCGGGTTACGCGTTTTGGAATTGGGCCTTGAGAATAAAGTCAAAACTAGGATTTTGAGTAGTCCTCGTGCTTGTTTAGGTTTAATTTTTGGAGCAAAAGTTGGGTCTTGACATTTCAAATTAACTCCTTGGCGTCTAAATTACCAAAAGGACGGACCTGATAAACTGATGTAAAACGGGAAGTGGACGTCGAAAAAAGTGGTTAATGATTTCGGGTTTTAAGGTCCATTGTCTTTTTGCTCAAGTTTAGGAATTCGACATACATTTCCCCTGGCACGGGATTAGATGAACAACGTTTTTTTTTTTGGTCCTTTTCCAGTCAATATTTTGACATCACTGGTTCTACTGGAGTTCTGATTGATAAAAGCGAAATTTTACATAAAGAGACAAGCTATGTTCGGGCAATACTCTCATTTCTAGTCCGCATTAAAGTGTTTTTAACAAATTTAACAATAATATATGGGTAGGGACCCATTAGCTGGGGATCGTTTTTCAAACTACGCCGAATTTCATTTTCAGTTTTTCTTGGGTTGATCGATATCAGACGACGCGAAGATGACCTTTAAAAATTTGAAATGCCACAGGTTCCGCTAGAGGCAACATTTGAGGCCTATTAAGAATACCATTTAGGTAATGCGTACGTTTCTAGAGGAAAATCAATTTAGGGTGACAAAATGACTTTTTTTAAATTTGGAAAAAAAATCCAACAAGGACTGCTAGGAACAATTTTAGAATTTAGAATTACGCTATAAAGCTACTTGCCATTTCTGGGGCCATTGATCGGATGAGCGTAAATTAACCTCTTTGATTTGAGAAAGGACACAAGGACGCTACGAGAGGATTTTGGAAATTTTGTAGGCAGGATTGGAATTACTGCACTTTTGGAAAAGTGACCAAATTAGGGTCCCTCAAGGCTTAACAATTTTATCAGGAGACTTTTGTGGAAGGCAACTTCTACGGTTCACTAAAGCCTTTTGAAAGAAATTTCGCAGATTCATTTTTTATTTGTGAAACAAATTCACCATTTTTTGCTTGATTTCTGACTGTCAGAAAATAAAGTTGCTCAACTATGGTCCAAATTGTGGTTACGAGAGTTGATTGAAGCGATTTTGCGCTCAACTTTTCTTCAGAAGCGAATAATTTTGATCCATTTGGAATTAATTTTCAATTTGCAGTTTTTGGAAACTGTTTTGAGTACAATTTGCAGGACTGGCCTTCTGGGCTTATTCTGGAAGCAAAATATTGTTTTGGGGTGAAATTCAGATTCTTTCAACAGTGTTATGTTTGATTTATAAAAATATTGAAATTATCCCGGGAATTGTCCTCGTAGTATTTGGTCTTTACTGGAATTGCTTACTTTGAGTTCTTAAAGTTTTCTCTGTGCTACATTGGATTTAAATACGAACGCGGTTGCATTATCTCTGCGCCGGATTTCTGCCGTTTTCTTAATTCAATGATCAAAATCAACCGAAGTCGGAGCTTTAAAACTTGATGCCAGGTCGTTAAAGGGTCTGGCCTGAGCTCTACCTTTTCCACGGCACTAGGAGTTCTGCATCATGCGACGGAAAATTAAACATGTCCCAAAATGTATTGTTATTTATTTGGTCTTCGGGTCAGCAGCCTTATAAATAGGAATGCCCAACCGCGATGTGTTTCGGACCAACTCTGTTAATGATCAAACTTAGCCGAATAGTCCTTTCATATACAAGGGGATCGGCCTGTTAACACAGGGAAAGCCAAGGGTTATATGATCGGCGTTTGACTAGTCGAATTTCTCTGCCGTTGCTTGACTGAAGCCAGCCAAGCCAGTGGCTGCTGACGGTCTTTATTGGGTGTGGTCTACATAACATTTAAACTGCACATTCCTCGTGAACCCTCTCCGGTGGGTTGAAATTTTTTTAATGCTGTTGTTCTTCACATAGTTTGTTGAATCCGGTTTGAATTAGGGACTGTAATTTACGAGTTAGTTTCAAGTAACTTCGATTTGCTGGCTATTTTTTTAACTTAAGGTTTTTTTTGCAATTCTCGTTGCTTTTTGAATGATTGTTTTCCATATTTAAATGCGATTTAAAAATAAATTGCTTTATCTACGTACTAACGATTAATATTTATTCCATGACCGGTTTTTATACTGGGTCTGCGTTAAGCCTGGATATTTTAACTTGCTGTCTTGAAAATTAATTAAGTCCCTTACAAATAAATATTCAATACTCGTATCTTTATAATACCGTATTTAAAAATTCACCTCGCAAACATTTGTTTTAGTTTTTATAGTAGATTCGCTGCCGATGAATGTGTCATTAGTGTTTACGTTTGTTATTTTCTGTTTCAAATATTATCATTACGTTTCATTGTTTGAAGCGGATTCCAATAATTTCTGGGAGGGCTTGCATTTTCCATATTTCCTGTTTATGCAAAATTTTCGAATACGGTAAAATGGATAGTGTTATTAAAATATTCCCATACTAGTAGGGTATCATATGGTTAAACAAGAAATATCGATCATCTCTATTTCGTTTGAAAACGGCATTTAGAATAATACTTTCTTTACGATTGTTTTTATTTGAAGCTTGACCTTTTATTTATATCCAAATTATTTACAATAAAAAGCTGTTGATATATGGATAGCTTATTTATACGAATTAATATCATCTTATTGAATATATAATCTATGTATTAATACATTAAGTTTATTCTTAAGCCTTCGTGTTTCACAGTATTATACACCTTACTTTAATAGCGGCTGAGCACACCATCAACTAGTTTGGCTTTTTAATTATTCACGAGCATCATTTCCATAAACATTTCCTCTTTGCGTAAGTTTTGAGGAGGAATATACTGTGGTATTTGCGCAATCGGTTGCACTCGCCGCTCTTGACGAGGGTTCATGGTTCGAGCCCCGGTTTGGCCATTAATTTTTTGAATGGATACGCATCGATCTTGTTTTTACTGTATTCTCAGAAATTTTTATCAGATTAACATGAGTTAGACTTTTGAGGAAAATTAAGTTGCTTTTTTATGACTTTTTACGTCTTTAGATTTTTAGTATTGATCAGAATAAAAGTTACTCCACTGCTTTGCTGTGCTTTTTTAAAACCAAGACCAACAATTTATGGGAAGTTGAATTTTGGCCGCGATATCGACCCCGAAAGTTCCCCTCTATTTTTATTTCAGAATTTTGGTTGGTTTCAGAGGAATTGCTATCGACCGGAATTATTGAGTTGAATGCCATTTTTTGACTTTTATCGGAGTTAACGCAGCAATGCTGAAACCTATTATTAATCTATACTATAACTAATTGCTTTACTGATAAGGGTACTTTCGCGGATGAATATTTTGACATTATATTTTTGGTACCGTGGCATGCCATGCACCACTTTCTCCATTTAAACATTATTTTGCATATGCTTAGAAGTTTCTAGCTCTGCCGCATTGGTGTCCAGCAGCTTGGATTCGATGATCGACGTTGCGCGCTGCGATCCTGTGTACAGCTTTCTTCATCGTCTCCTGTCATGTTTGTAAGAAAGCCATCCTGCAGGCGTTGGGCGTCCGCAGCTATATCTCTCGGAATACGAGCAGTCCGCAAACATCAGTCGGTTTTTTTCCGAACGATCCGATCCGGTCCGTTTGTTTTCAATCGGGGCCCGAATCCCCGGAACCCGTTCCGGTCTTCAATTTTGGATTTGCTTCCGAGCAGATCGCGAACGTCAATCCGATACAAATGTCGATTTTGATCGGATATGTGATCGGATCGGGTACTTTTTGGCACGTGTGGTTTAATATAATTAATTTACTGCTTCAGGCGTGTTTTTCATTAAATTTCATAAAGGTATATTATTACTGATTTTCAATTATTATGTTTCAGGAAATGGCGGCATTACTGTTCAAATCGGACTTACAAGAAGGCGTTGTTATTTTTATCCACGGATTTCAAAATTTTTTTTCGAATTCTTATATTATTCTAAAAAAGACTTTTCGAAAATTTTCCATTACAGGGGTAGGCCCGATATCGATATCGAAAAAAGACGGCACTTTCCGATTTTTAGGCTATTGATTTCAATATCGTTGAATGGCCGATTTCGCCAATGTGCTTATCGCTTGCTTTGGATTTATTTTCAACTAGGTTGTGGCAGCGTCATGAATGACGTCATTTTTTAAAAATTGATTGTTCCATTTTTCTTCACTTTTCTGGAATGGTTTGAGGATTACTTATTTACGTAATTATGGTGATACAATCATTTGAACTATTTAACAACTTTTTAACATAAATTAATCGGGATATGGACGTAATTTCACCGCTCCACGTTTTTCTCATTTTGTTGGCAACTCCGTCCATTTTTCAAAACTCGGGTCCGAACCGATCCGATCTTGTAAATTTTGAGGCCCGCATTTCCGGACCGACGATCTTGAAATCTGCTGGATGCCCTTTCCCGTCATAGACGCTTTTTCCCAGCTTTTTAGGTTGGGCCTAGTGGTGGGGCCTAGGTGGGTTCTCAAGGGATCGGTTTTCCGTTTCCTTTGTTGCGTAGTGTGTAAGCAAAATAGCGGAATAGTGGGATGGGATAGACATGCGCGTCGGGATCATCCCTTAATAATGGGGTCAACGTGGGTCGACCAAATTATTTGATGATTATTTTGTTTAGATTAAAGAAGTCTTCTAATGGCTTCTTTCAAGGTTGTTTCCTGATAAGTATGAAGTACAACTCCAATTTTCGACCGCTCCTTCCTTAGCTACACTTTTATTTGTTACCTCCATATTTTTCCCCGGACTTTAATCTCAACGTTTTCTATTTACGGTGTTAGGAATCACTATTGCTGTTCAGTGCTGTCTTGGTATTGGTATAGGCATGGGTGTTTGTTGGGACCGCTAAATTTTGGACCGGTGGTTATCATTTTTTTTAAGAGCTTCATTAGTGGGATCGACTCGCACTCTAGGACTTAGAGATAGGTATTTTTTTTTGAGATGGAGGTTTTTCTCACTTTTTTCGCGTCGTTTCTCACCCCTTGTTTTTGCGGGTTCAATTTCTGGACATAACGATCCATGCAGTTACACCCCGATCTTTTTTGATTCACTATTTAAATTGTGGCATGTCAGTTTACAACTGTGTTTTTTTGAAAGAACTTTTATCCGTTCTTTTAGTTTTTTGATAAAAATTGGTCTTTTTTTTCGTTTTTTTCACAATTCGCTGTTCTCCGTGGGGAATCTTTGCCACCCCTCATTTATCCATTATTCAAAGCAACAAACATCAATCATTTCCAATTTACGGACGAGGTTTTTATCGAATATTTAACCAATTTCGGGAAGCTATTTACTTTCGATCTGCATTTGAACACCGGTAAAACGTGTTTAAACAATTATATGTTCCATGATTTGAGAATTTTCAATGTGGAAATGAATTGTGCTTTTTTGTGCAAGTCAATATCGGGCATGTAGGTACATCGGGTGGCACAGGCAGTTTAATGATTTTAGGAGATTGCATCAAATTGTTTGCGTCTTGAAACTTCCTATTTTAGGCACCATAATTGTTTGTCTTGATTCCAAAGTTCTTCTATATGATGAACAAAACAATAGAAGTGCGCGACTACATTAATTAACTTATCTCGTCGGTTAACTGCAAGTTTTCCGGTTGGTTCGAACATGTTATGAAAAAATTGGAATTTGAATGTGTTCCAGAGTCACGAACTTCTATTCCTGAATTTTGTATAAGGCTGGTCATATCGTTCATGTAGTCTATTATACGTTTATTAAACGTTTCATTTTGGACCGGCCAGATTTTGTGTCATTTTACAATTGGTATTTGCGCGGTTGCATTGCCTACCGTACTATTTTAACCAACGGCCTTATGCCTCGCTTGAATACCGTTAAAAACCCCCCCCCACAAAATTTAATAATATAATATGGTATGTTGGATCGCTCGCTTTGTACGGTCTGTGTCTGGATAGGATTAAGAATAAGCGACTACCAATCAACCGACAAGTTTCTTGTCGAAAAAAAATTCTCTCCTGAAGAAGACTCTGCATGTCTTCAAAGTTTTTTGGTCTAATCGACATATTCGTGCCACTTACTTATAGTTGCGAGTAGTATCAGACTTTCACTGGGGTTCGATTCGTCAGCTTTCCGATCTACATGTGTTTTCACGAGGTGGATCCGCGCCTGATTGCTTGCAGTAAGCGTGGTTGCGCAAAGTGCAAGACAAGATGATATCTTTTTTCACGAATACGATGATGTCGTTTTGAACGTTATATTTTGTATGTTATTAATCTGGATGATACTCTTCTTGTAATTTTATCATGTTTTCTTTGATCTCGTTATAGTCGATGGATCAAATCGTGGTCGTCGCCGATATCCTTTATCCACTAGAGTCCGTGATGTGAAAAACCGTTCTTGACCTCGGAGGGCGGAGTTCAAATCTCAGTGAACACTCACATCCAACCCGCGACGTTTCGTTATTGAAGCGGACATGTGAGTACACCAGACACAGATACAACACCTATCAGTGCTTCCTTACACAATACTACGACGAATAGTGGGATCCATGGCTCGAACTTCCATCCCATCCGGTCGATACGTTTTCACATGACTTCGGTTGGTTAAGGATATCTATATTTTATGTCGGAGGGCCTCTGCAGATTTCCAGCTATATAGTTTTAAAAATTTTGACCAGAGATGATGGACAATTTTTAAAATATTTCAATACAGGTTACGACCGGAAACATCCCAAAAAAATGTCATGATTTTTTCAAAAGCCATATAGATAATACTTGTGAGGTACCTAAGCGAAAGTTTTACAGTTGCCATTTTTAGAAGAGTTTTTTTACGTTTATTTGAAACAAACTAATGCATAATATCATAAACTTAACAAAATTATGGATTTTTCGTACCTATATCAATCTTTTTGAAATTGTGTGGGGTACAATGAGAATATATTACTATTTTCATTTATATTGTATTATTTAAGTTCGATGATTACTTCTCATTTCATCATCTAGTTGTTATAATGTGTAACATCGGAAAGCAAATATGCGTCGAAAAAAAAAACACGCGTTCTAGGATTATTGTTTAATCAACAAGTTTTTCAGAAACAAAATGGGACCTTTTTTCTTGCGCGGATATATTGTGTTTTTTCTGAATGTATCGTACTTTTTTCAAAAAATTTGTCGAATTCAAAGTTCAAATTGAATCAAGATTTTCTTAAAATGTGAAGGGTATCAACAATTCACTGTAGTTGAGCAATACAGTTACATAGAGATCACAAATTCTTTGGTGGTTATTGAGATAAATTTTTAGGGGCGTGATTTATCTTGGCCTTCGCGAATTCACAATCACGTGCCTTCAAAATCATGTTTGCCAATCAGTATTCATGTGAAGATTGACGATTTACGATAACATCTGATTGGATTTCATGGGTCGCACGATAAGGTAAAAACATATTAAATTATTAGATCTTAAAGTCCCTAATATTTCACATTATTGCGCTCTTTTGGCAAAGCTTTGGACACAAAACCGGGGGGCGGCGCGCAAGAGAGGCGCTTTTTTTGTCACGTCGCCATGCGGGTCAGACCAACTACCATTGTTGATGTTTTTCTTTCTCGACTCGAGATTTGTTTCACAATTTAACATTACGCTTCAAAGTGGTGCACTTCGTGACTTCGAACATGTTTTTTATTCTGTGGAGATTGCTGTAGGGGCTTCAGGATACAATCGAACCTTATGTTGGTTTTATCATGCACTGGTACCCCAATTTGTCGCGCATCAAGATATAGTGGATTTTAAATGGTAAACAGATAATATTCCATTATCACCTTTGTAATATCCGGCCCTACTACTGACAACACCACACTACGTTTGCTAATCAGGGCCGGTATATTTACAATAGTGTGATAAAGGGATATTCATGATAATTGGTTAAATTCGACAAAAGATTTCTTGCATTCTTCGCCTCATTGCTTTATTTTCTCCACCAAGCGTAATTATTTGTGAATCCCTTTCATCAACGAGCTGTTGAACTTCACTAACTTGCTCCACCAATCGTTCCTTTCGATTAAAATTGAGCTTTTTGAGTTTTATTATTTCATCGTCTTTTTCTTTTAGCAACTTAGCGTTTTTGATCAATTCAGTTTCAAGCTGCTTATTTTTCAGCATCAATTCATCTTTAGCCCTGGACTCTGAATCTATGTGAGGCAATATAATGATTTAGCGTTTTTTTGGTTTTGAAATTCCAATGCTGAAAAACCTGTAACACCCTAGTGCAGAAAAAGGATTTTCTCCAAAGGTAAGATTTTTTGCAACGTTATCGAATGAACCGGCTGGTTTAAATAGACAAGGAAAGTAAAGCTTCCGGTACCGGAAGTGATATTTCAATAATTTACATGAACTAAAAGATACACAATTATTGGTTCTTCTGAAAACGATATTTTGAACCAGGGGTCAAAAGTAACCGAAAAAGGGGAATTAATATTATGAGTGAAAACTAAAAGTGATATTTTCCCATGCTATAAATTACCTTTTAGCGCCAACTTGCGGTCACTTATGTGTCATAAGTTATGACCTCTAGTTTATTATGTCGTTTACAGAAAACCGATGCATCTTTTGATACACGTAAATTATTGAAATATCACTTCTGGTACCAGAAGCTATAGTTTTAGTAGGGTTTTTTCGAGATATAATCATTTATTATGTTTTCAATTAAAAAATTGTATTTTTTGACGTTTCGGTTTATTCCATAATCATAAAGTGATTATATGATTATGGAATAAACCGAAACGTCAAAAAATACAATTTTTTAATTGAAAACATAATAAAAGAAGCTATAGTTTACCGGTTAAATTTGAACAGCCGGTACATCTGATAACGTTGCAAAAAAACTTACACCTGGAGAAAACCCTTCGCTGCATATAACAATTTTGCTCTCGGAACACAGTAAATGAAAAGATCAATGCGAAAAAATAGAAATTTGCTCAAACCGTTCCAATAAATCAGCAAATTGAACATCATCTCTGCTTATTTTTTGATCCAATATCCGTTTAATAAATAACAAATGAGTACGAAACGAAGGCCCAGTAGGATATTGATCTGGAAGTCTTTTTCTTGTCACCAGTAGACTCACTAATTAAGATTTTTAATATCTAAAAGAGGTTAGGTTTTCAAAAGTCGATCTGTATTTTTCCGCAAAAGCTGCATCACGGTGATTTCTAAAATTAATTCGGAAGTCAAAACAATTTCTTTCTCTTACAGTCGATAAAAATATCTATCGGACACACAGAATTTCCAGAGAAAACTTAAAATTAATTTTAGTGTGAAATTTTAGTGTGAGGGGACCGGGATACCCTTAAAACACACTACGTTTCCTAATCAGGGACGGGATTTTCACAAAAGTGTGAATAAGGGATATCATAAAGGTTATCGACTGTAGTATTTTCAAGGATATTTTTTGACTTCCAAATAAGTTTTTAAACTCTGAGATGAATATAAGAGAATTTGGAGAAAAAAAGATTACTTTTGTTTCAAAAATTTAATTTTTGTACTTGTCAATTACCTCGAACATAGTAAGAAAATAACATGTCAATGGATTCTTTCGGTGCGAACTGTAGAAAAGTTTCATAATCATCATAATCCAAAATGTAGGGAATGGAGTTTTCGACATTTTGAGAGGCTTTCAATTTCAATTGCGAGAACAGTGACTCTACCATCGATAATTTACGGTTATCTTGGTCAACCGTAGTTTGTTTCCTGCTAGCCTCATATTTGAATTTTTCGGTACTCGGTGGCTCATTCAGTTATTCCTGTTGTCTATCAGACAACTAAGCAGCGCGTTTCTTACTCATTTATATTCTCTTTTAATTTTCTCTTGACCTTATTTTGTCAATAAAAGGATTGTGAAGTGGTCAGTTCAGAAAATAGGCTAAAGTTTTCGAAAAAATCTATTTACCACCCCTTAAAAGCTAGAGAGAGATCTTAGAGATGACAACAGTTAATCTGATATATACAACAGATAATTGCAGCTCAAAGTATCCCACTTAATGTTTGCGGTTCTTACACAACGACCAAAGATTTAAAGCTTTCAACGAAAGCTTTCTTACTTTACAGAAAAACTAAAAAATTCAGCTTACAAAAATCAAAAGTGGGACAGAATTGTTGAATTTGACAATTGTGTAACTATTGTTTCCACGATTAAACTGGATTATCATTTAAATTTATTTTAAACCGATTTCAATTAAATTCTTGTAGTAAACTTTTTTGTGCATTTTTGTTTTTAAAAACCATTATTGCTTAATATTTTGATCAGAAATGATTTTTTGACGGTAATTGTCGGCGTGATATCTCATAATTTCACGAGCTGGTGATTCATGCTCATTGAAGGGTCAATTGAAGTGCTTTCAATTAAGAACAAAAACGAAATTTGAGACTTTTTTTTGGTGGGAAAACAAGATTTTAATAACATTTTCGGTCAAATGTACAATATTTGCCTATAAAACATAAAAAAAATACAGATCTTTTTCACTTCATTTAAAAAGGCATCAGCAATAAACTTCTTTAAGGAAAACAAAAAAACGTTGGATACAAAATTTCTCTCACCAAAAAATTAATAATTATTAGTCACCTCTCATAATGAAAAAAATCGGAGACATTAAGCTTGACTAGTACGCGGTTTTCCAAAAAGAATCGTAGATTAGTAACTAATCGATTAAGCTGAAGTTTTAGAAAGTGGAGATTATGTCAGGACAAAACTAAATCAGAGACAATTTGCGACTGTAAAAGAACCACGTAAGTATCAAACTTACTGTCTGCGGTATCTCATGCTCCACAAGGCACAAAACGCACTATGAATCTCCGCCACCAAATGAAGACCGATAATTTAAAAATGCTTAGAAGATGTGGAATCATCGGATGATGAACAACAGCATTTCTTGCTAAGGCATTAAGCCAAATATAACAGTCCGCTGCATCATTCCGTCCAAATTTAGACAACATCAATCTCGTAATAATGCGTCTTCTAGTGAAGCGAGATCGATATATGGATTCCATATAACAATGATTCGAAATCGTGAGGAAATTGGATATAAGGTAAGCGATTATGCTCCATTCGTCTAAATTTTGTTGGCGCGAAAGGTCGCGTCATAATAAACATATTCTAAGTCCTTAGTATGAACAGTTGGCGTAGAGGTTAGTGCGACTGAATTATGATCCCTTTTACCTGGGTTCGACCCCAAACTCTCAAGACTTTCTATGGTAATCGTCCGCAGCAATGGTGAGATAGTCGATCTCCTCAGTAAAGCAATTGTGACTGGAATACCGTAGTCGATATATGAGCAAGTGTGTTTTCGGCGCCTGCCTAATTCTGTCGAGCAAAAAAACCAAATCAGCTTGTTGCTCATTTCCTATTATTTGCGTAATTTAAAGGAATCACAAAATAAATAAGAATAAACTAAACCCTCCGGAATTAGTTCTTAGCAAAAACAATAACCCCACAAATAAGCAGTTCAGTCATGTCTGACACGATGTTGATGGAGCTCCAGTGGCAGCTGTGACGAATGGCTAAGGCAGGTTAACAACTGATACGATAGTAGGTGAGCTTAAACCAAGGTGTTTAATAGGTTGGGCCGCTCCAAATTGAGCAAATCGGTAACCAGTCCATTACACGGAGCGTTCAGGTACGTTATTAAACCTCAAGAGGGACTTCACGAACCAACTGGAGTAAAACGCCTCGATTTGAAAGCTGTGTACCAGTTACATACAAAAGCTGAGATATTCTAGTTTAGTGTGTAAAACGAACTTTAAAATAATTCTCATTTAGAATCTAAGGGAGGTGTGGCGCGAAACAATTTGCGTCATAAATCAACAAATTCTAGTCAGTTAATCCCTTTATCACTTTTGGTTAGAATGCCGTAGCCACACGCTTAAAATGCACAGCGTTAAAGGGAGTAGTGCTACGCATTCTAATCAAAAAGTGATAAAAGGATAGACAGTTTAGGGTAGTGGATAGCGCGACTTGACCATGGATCCGTGTGACCTGAGTTCGACTCCCGAACTTCTCAAATATCTTTTATGGTATCTCCCAACAATTTCAAAGATAATTTAGTTATTTTGCAAAATTCGTATGCCAATACGTAAACGAACTTAAATTAATTCGATACTGTTTTTTGGCCAGATTAATGACGAATTCATCTCTGCAAAAATTAACCCGCCAAAAACCATAAAGCTGGTATATCAACAACTGCGTTATTCGTTTTGCGCGTTTTTCCAGCATAAATACTCGACTGGTGATTGATCAATATTCGCAATTATCTGCAATTGGGTATTTTTTGTAGACAGAAAAAAACCCAGCAAAACAAAAAAAACTAGAGCGTATTGTTGAAAATTTTTGTTGCAAAATTTGTAAAGAGAATATTCTTAACAACTTGGTGAAAACCTTTAGTGGTCGTTCGATCTCAGTCGGAAGTAGCCTTAATCTGCATTGTGATTCCATTATTATAAGTGTTATCTTCATATATTGTTGTGGAGTTTCATGTCAATATAAATGTGGATCTCCGGCTGCGGGGCCTCTACTGATAATTGTACATTCAATTGAATCAAGAAGAGTCCTTATGTCAGGAAAGTAAAGGCACTTTGTAATCTGTGAAAATATGTACGTTGGAAAGTATTTGGTTAATTGTGATAAAGAAAGTCAATTGTTTGACTTCGCACAGCACAAGCCAATGTCTTATGAAAATCTTTGAGTGACGAATAGTGAATTTGATTGTGTTAAACAAGCTAATAATAAGGAAATAATTTAATAACAATTCTCAACAAAATGCAGAACGAAAGGTCGTACAGTTTTAAAGAATTGTAGCATCGGCACAGTGGATTCGCACTCTGAAATTTTGTTTATTGCTTTAACTTCCTGGGAACCAGGATATATCAAGCAAGACAACACTTTTTTAGCATAGAAGTAGTTTCCAGAAATGTAGTTTGAAATATTGTTTGACAGCTTATCGAATCGGTGGTGTTAAGGAACCTGATCAGATCGAACTTCATACACACAGTAGTTCTAAGATTGTCCGAAACGTGATCGATCGAAAGTTTAAAACAACCTCATCAGATCTGATGATTGAAAAATTATCACATCAATTATGCGAAAATTATTACATCAGGGTCATTCGATCCGATTTAACAAATTAAACTGATCTCGCTGAAGCCTATCAAGTAGTGGCGCCTTAGAATCTGCTGCAAGGAAGTTCGAAAATTGCTTAATATTACCTAGGGCATAAAACTTACAGGATTTGCAATTAACTTTTTTTGGGTTAAACACTTAAATTGATGAAGTTCGAATTGAAGAAGTTCGACTTTCCCGCAACAGCCAAAAATATTCCATCATTCCATCTGATTAAAAACTGAATTCAATTACACTTATATTAATGTGGCAATTTATTAATTGGCCAATTTGCGCTGAATTCGTTTAGTTCACTTAAAATTGATTAAGGTATTGTCCTACATTTCTCTGCAGTTATTATGTCATGAAAAATGCACCAAAGTCAATCGGTTTATGTTTTAGAAAGCGCGTAAAAACCCAATATGACAACAAAAAATTCTCGCAATATTTTGATTTTGCGTTTCGGATTATTTCTAGAAATTTTTTTCAAAATTAGATCAAAAATAACGTTTGTTCAATTTGACACTAAACACGTCAAAATTTCGTCTTGGTGAGCCAACATCTCTTCAGTGTTTCCTGCTTCTTTTGAGCATTTCGAAAAAATCGAAGACACTTTTTTTCGGAAATTTTCACGACCTTGCAAAAATCATATTTGAGTTGGGGTCGAAATTGCAAAAAACCGCCTGTAAAGTTTTATGTTTCTTGAACTCTTGCAAAATTTAGCTAATTTGAAATTTAAACCTGGCAGGAAGTGGATGTTTTCGAGCGTAATGTCCAAAAAACGGTGGTTTTTGCGATTTCTAGAAAAAATAAGCACTTATCGACAAAGCGCCACTCGTAAGTTATTATAACTGATATACAGATTATTAAAATTGGGTTTATTAAAATTATAACTCAGAGAGAGAAATTTTTTCGTTTTGACTTAGGCTCCTGTCTCGCTATTAGTCTGGAGGTTGCTGCAAAAAATTCGCACAATTTTATCGCAATCGAAGGCTATATTCTACAATCTGGACCAATCTAAGATAATATAGCCTCCAAGCGCCCGTGTCCGCTAATATTTTCATCGAGAATATGTCCAAACTGAGGAACGCACCGGATCCTTAACCCTTGAGAAATTAGTAATTTACTGATAATATTTTTGATTAATTACCTGTACAATAAATAGTCTATCAAATTTGTCTATTTTACGAAATAGACCAAAAATACTTGCGAGGAAAAAAGATAAACAAACTGATCGATAATATATCGTGACTTCTTATTCAAACTTATTCATTTATGTAATATCCATTCAATGCTTAATTAATTCATTGTAAACTAATGAATGATCTGAAGCTGGCCTCAGTACTAAGGTAATTTCTTGACCATGTCAATATTCCTTTAAAAAATTGTTGATAATAGAATTAAAAGACGAAGAACGACTCAATATGAGTAATGAAATGAAACTCAAAACAATGTGTAAGACATTAGGAAAAAAAAATTTCCAAAAAATAAGTTCTTCAAGATTTTTTGAAAATGAACAAACTTTAAGTCTCGATGATGAGTCAGTTATTCTCCCTAAAACTGAAAGTTGTTGACCGTCAAGATTAAAAAACTAAAATATAAAAATGTAACCTATATCCCGCTTATACCCCTATGTTCGATACGCTTGTTCCCCGTACGCTTGACTAAAAATTTAATCCCCCTAGGATACTGCAAGTGATTTTTTGTGCCATCTTGTTTTTTTGTTGGTCAACTGGGGTCTCGGAATTTCGGCCACCCTCCTCTTTGAACAAAAATAAGTTACAGGAACCTCGTCTCCAATATTTTGCTAAGCCTCAAACATATTTGCTTGGAAACAGCTCGGATTAAGGTTGAAAAAGAATAGCTGATCAATTCGACCAACAAAACTAATTGAGGGACTCACTGCATGAAATAAAGTTGCTAAGTTTAGGTTGAATCGGGGCCCCGCGGGTAAGGTTAAATTGAAAAAGACTAAATTGTTTAATTGCTGTAAAAACGGTCTGAATATAATCATCTTCGGAAATTCGATAGAGCTTAAATAATCTATATTGATTTTATATTTTTTAGTGAAGAGCCCGAAAAACGTGCTAAATTTCAGGCGCTAAAATGAACGTCAAAAATTAATAGCAAGCATTATTTTTTTCTTCAGACTCAACAGAATATAATAAGATTTTTTTCAAAAAAAATATTTACTTAAATTGCAAGTTATTTCCTTTATAAGTTAGAAAAAGCTTAATGAATAAAGGAAGTTTTATATTTTTCGTTTTAAAGATTTTGACAATTCTTTTTGTACTTCCGATAAGAGCTGAAATCCTATTTTGGATACGTTTTAGTATTTTTGTATGTGAAATGTCCAAAAACGCCCAAATTTCAGCGGTAAAATGTACACTCAAACTGAAATTTATTTTACAAAAAGTACTGATCATCACTTCAGCAATTTCCTTGCACTTTTTAAATTGATATCTTGTCTTAATTTTCGATGTTCATGCACTTTTGAGTTATGGTCAGAATATAATTTATTCAGATGAGTGAGTCCCCTCAATTAGTTACTGGTCTAATGAAATCATATTCTTTTTCAACTTAAAACGCCGCGTTCCAATCAGCAAATATGTTTGAGGTTACAAAATATTAGAGACGAGGGTTCCTGATTATTTTTGTAATCAAAAGAGGAGGGTGGCCGAAATTCCGACAGACCACGTTTGGACAACAGGACACAAAAAGAAAAGATGGCACAAAACGATGCGTAGGGAAAGGATTGAACGAGGGGTATAAGGGATAAAATTGTGGCAGGTTTTGGTCCAATAACGCGCGTATTATTCGATCGAAACCGAAAATAAATGTTCGAACGCACGATTTACCGTTAATCGGTGGAAAATTCACAAAAATTTGATCCGCCTTTTTATTTCCAGTTGAATGCACAAAAAACGTTTTTGTGATTATTATTAACTTTATTGCAATCTAGTGGGTTGTGCAGATTGGCTACAAAAAAACTAGACACTGAAAAATAGTTTTTAAGGGGTAGGCTGTCGCTTTGGTACTAGTTCCCGTAGATACGATTCTTCGTCTAACGAGGACACATCTCAAAGTCAACATTGTACTCACACCACCATGGTGAGTCTATCTATGAACACTAACGTTTTAAAATCTATTTCTTTAGAGACCCCACAACAAAGCGCTCAAATTTACACAAAGTAAGCGGACAAAAAGAACAAAAATGTGATTGATCATATTCACATCAATAAATAAATGTCATATTATTGTTTTACGGTTAAAGCTAAAGATACTCGAATTGGAAAATTCTTAAGATTGTTGTCTTGAATTGTTTGAAAAGATTAATTGCCACGATGAGATTCCTCTGGGTGAACGTTTAGCATAACGATATTAATTATCATAAATAATTCTATATAAGGGCCTCAAAAAACAGACACTAACGCCCAGTTACAGCAGCATAAGAGTTAAAATAATTCGAGAATATAGAATTTTAATGTTGTGTGGGCATGAGAAAAGTTTTCATATGGAAAGTTAGGATTGAGTCTTTAAATCAGTCTTAAAAATATGCAAAATGTCTTCAAATTACGCAGCCCGACCTTTGGTAGAGCCGAGCTTTTTTTCATTCGAATGCCTAATCGACCTCATTAAATGATCAAAATATGCCATATCAAAATTTTTTAACAATATTAATGATTTAAATTCGAATTGTGAAAAGGTTGAATTATAAAGAAATTTTAATTTTCGAAAATTTAATTTACAATGAACTATAACATTTTCGTAGATCGAATTTATTTTTATCACATTTCAAAAAAAAATTAAAAATACGAAATTTCATTTTAATACAAACTGAAATATTTCGTTGAGTTAACAGTTTTTCTATTCAAATTTTAATGTCTATTAAATTTCACATCTTCGAAATCGATCAAAAAGTTTCGAATGAAATTTAGACATGGCTTTAGCTTTTATAAATATTAATGGATTGACATTTTTTAATTTTTTCGCAAAAAATTTAGGAACTGCTTTAGCTTATATAAATAAAAATAGATGAAATTTTTATTATTCTTCGCTAAAATTACAATTTTGCATAATATTACATTTTCTCAAAAAAATATTTTGAAAGCTTTTTCTTAATTTGAAAAATCAGTGCAAGTACACATAAAAGATTAATTTTCAAGCAAATTGAAATGTTTGGGGAATTAACTAACTGGTGAGTACTCATTTTTTTACTTCCAGTGACGAAATATTCTAGTTTTAAAAATAAAGTAAAAGTTCTTTTTTGGAATGTACGATACTTACTAAATTAGCTCAAAAAAACAGTTTTAACTTTCACCGAACCTGAAACAGCCATTTTAGTGACACTTAAAATTTTTTTGCGAAAACGGTCTTAATTGAACCAAATATTTTCGTTAAATCGTATCTGCTTTATACTAGCCTTTTTAAACAATTATAATAGGACTGTTCTGAAAATCAGCATTTTAATAACTAAAAATATCATAAATAAATCAGCAATAAAAAATCGATAAAGATTGCAACACAAAGCCAGATTGAATTTCATTTTTCGATTCGTCCCCAGAAACAATTTCAGCACTACATAAAATAATGTGTAAGAAATTTTAATAATCAATATGGGCTTCCCGAGGGAAGCCCATAAATTGCTATTAAATTTTTGGGGCTAAATATATATGTAAATCATTCGTTTTGAAAGCGACGATTGTAAAAAATAGATTATTTGATCTAAGTCCAATAATTGTACCAACAATTATTGGCTTTTGAAAGCTTCGAGACAAATTGAGATTGTTTTGTCACGTCGCGACTCCGACGAGCCGTGTCAAATAAATCATAAATTTATTTCCTCGGCTGACCGGTCAACTCTAGGAGTTTCAAAATAACAGAAGTCTAACATGTTTGGCAAAAGTTCGCCTGAAACCGTAAATAAAAAAATAAATTTGTTTAACTTGGTGGTATCAAAAACGTCAGTCAAAAAATTAATGTTTTATACAAATAAAGAATTTGTTTTCACACCCAAGTTGGAAATTACTTTTTCTAGTGGATTTAAGGGAAAAAAAAACTTCCAAACTTAAGCTTGAAGTATACAAAAAATAAAAACATTAAACAAAGAACATTTAAACATTAACAAAGAAGTATGTTGCCGAAAACAATATTACCACACCTTTAAATATCTGTTTTTAAAAT
Organism: Oikopleura vanhoeffeni; assembly: GCA_004367855.1. NCBI lineage: Eukaryota > Metazoa > Chordata > Appendicularia > Copelata > Oikopleuridae > Oikopleura > Oikopleura vanhoeffeni. Next base: position 311,521 of record SCLH01000603.1, read on the forward strand.
GCGGTTTCTAGTTCTCAAG